>CM067369.1:198668311-198713027 GCA_034401795.1 Chaetoderma sp. LZ-2023a
CACATATTCATGTTCCACCTTTAATGGATGTGCTAACGTTTTTTAATGATAAATGTTTTCCTCTATTCAAAATTATTATTATTATTATTATTATTATTATTATTATTATTATTATTACTATTATTATTATTATTATTATTATTATTATTATTATTATTATTATTATTATTATTATTATTATTATTATATCAGAGCCTACAAATTGCAGCGTGAAAATGGAGTTAAACCATACAATAGGAGGGAGGACATATGCTAGGTCCATTGTGTGTAGTGGTCACGGTGTCTGTGTTAATAGGCCTGGTGGTCAAGCTATGTGTCTCTGCGACATAGGGTATACCGGACTGGGATGTGAGATAGGTAAGTCTGGTTTATCATTTTGTAGAATACAAACTGATGGATATGATATGATTTTGTTGTTTGTTACTGTACGCTAATAAATTAAAGGTTTCGTGTTTCTATTTCTTAAAGGCAGGTCACATCGTGGCATATGGGACGCAAATATACATGATACATATTAAACATTGTGACAGTCGTGTTAGGCTGTTGATAATGATAACATGATTAAAAAGGTAACATTATTATGTTGGATTAACGTTGGTGATTGGCTGGCATGGTCGCAATTGGCGGGACCAACAACGTATAGCCGATGTATATAATAAAGGTTGCATATGTGTGTTGGTTCAACATTGACAAAACAATGGTGGAATTACATTTGGGTTACAGTTGTTGGGCCACCACAGGCCTAACAACGTATAGGCAATGTATTTAAATAATAATTATATACGTATGCGTTGGGCTGAAGTTGTCATAACAGTGCCAAAATTACACTAGTGTTACAGCGGTTGGGCCAATGTCTGCTCAACAACCTATATCCAATGTGTATTATAAATGTTTTATACATGGGTTGCGTCGAATTTGGCTTGCTCGTGATAAAATTACTGTTGGGTTGCAGCTGTTGTGCCAACGCAGTCCTAACAACTTATAGCCAATGTGTATAATAAATAACATGCACATGCTGGAGCAATGTTTAGCATACTGTTTGTTATCTAATATCAGGAAGACAATGTATTTGATAATTAGGTTGCACGATCACAGTTTTTAATGATAAATATTCACTTCTCAAGTGAGGTGACTCGGCAACTCGACATTACATTATTTAATTGCTTTATGTCTGTATTAGGAATACAGCGATGTGGCGTATTGTTCAGCAAGCAATTCTATATCTGAAAGCAGTTATATGGTCTATATAATATTCTTCCTGAAATACTTCTCAGCTGTAATATATTTTCAATATGTGTTGTGAAAAACTATTTTAAGAAATTGGCAATCTCATATGAATAGTGGTAATCTGTCCTAAAATTTCATATACCTTACACACCTTTGGTTTTACATGGTAATCACTTCTCGGACATTTGGTTAAGATCAAAGTGAATTATCTGGCAAACAGGTTTGACACATTTTATTAGCTGGGCCTCTTACTTTACCAATTTATCAAATATATTGCACATATAAAATAAAAATTGTTGGTAGTATTTCCAATTTAAATAATCTTTAAAGATCTTAGGCCAATGTTAGATCAATGAGCTGAATGATGTTGGGCCAACCTCGACAGTGAATGTTGTGTCAATATTTTATGATGTATATTGGGTCAACGATGGGTGGTTATGTTGAGCTAATCATTTTGCGCCAACGTTAGACCAATGAGCAGACTGATGCTGGGGCAACCAAAACAGCCAACATTGGGCCAATATTACAGCGTGTATTGGGTCAACGTTGGGTCAACGAAGTCTTGTATATGTTTTAAGACTAACTTTATTATTTTTTGGACAAGCTTTCTCACATAAATGCGCTACATCAGGCATCTGATGAAGAGGGTGTATGTGTGAATGGTTGTCGAAAAAATGTATCTTCTTTTGAATCCTGTTATAATGTATGCAAATAAAACTAGTGTGTTCCAATTTGAATTCCAATATCGCGGTCCGTAAATGCCTACAGTGACGATGGTTGTGACTGAGGAACAGATGCAACCAATTGATGGATCCGATCCACCACTCAAGTATATCATGTCATAATCAGTCCAATGACGACTAACGTCATAATCATAATCATATAACTCCGTCATGAAGCTCGAATAGTCGGTCAAGTGTACGAATTTTATGTCTGAAGGATTTACTATTTAATAAATATATTAAATATATTTTGAAACGAAGTTGATTGAGGAACACCTCCTGTCCCCCCCCCCCCCTATCACCCCCCCCCCCACCCCCCCCCCCACACACACCAATTGGATTCCATATACTAAATAGTCCGTGGGCTGGAGGGGCCCACCTGGATACCCTCACCCCACTAATTGACGAAACTATATTTTCTAAAAGCTTTCGATGTCCTCGTTAAGATTATGTATGCTAACATGTGATAAACTGGGACTCAATATGGTTTTTGATGGGTTATATTAGAGATAATACCCACAGTGAAGCAGACCATATTAAGTGGTAGTGGTATTAAAAACTAACATATCTTTTGATAGAATCAATGTAGATTGGTGATCAACCACTCAAAATGTTGCTTATAGTATCATCTACGATTGCATATGGTTTATATGCAAATCAGTTTTATAATGGGGTTGGCAAAGGTCAAAAGGTCACAAATTTTCGCCACAGCTTAAAATCTAGCAACTGTATGTTGCTATCACTGACCAAGCACAAGTAAAGAATCATTCTAGTTTTAACAGCTTAAGATTGATTAAAAGGTAGAATTTGACAAATATAATGAGTAAATGTTTACTTATTTAATAGAATATTGTTACTATGACAACTGACAGTATAGCCAATTTTTTAGAATCGATGAAAAATGCATTCATTGTAAACTAATTAAGTAAATTTTGATAGAATCGTTGTAGATTGGGGATCGACCACTCAAAATGTCGCTTATAGTATCGTCCACGATTGCATATTGTTTACATGCAAATCGGTTTCATAATGAGGTCAGCGGAGGTCAAAAGGTCACAAATCTTCGCCATAGCTTAAAATCTAGCAACTGTATGTTGCTATCACTGACCAAGCACCGGTAAAGGAACATTCTAGTCTAAACAGCTTAAGATTGATTAAAAGGCAGCATTTGATAAATATAATGAGTAAAGGTTTATTTATTTAATAGAATATTGTTACTATGACAACTGACAGTATAGACAATTTTTTAGAATCGATGTAAAATGCATTCATTGTAAACTAATTAAGTACATTTTGATAGAATCGTTGTAAATTGGTGATCGACCACTCAAAATGTTGCTTATAGTATCGTCCACGATTGCATATTGTTTACATGCAAATCAGTTTCTGTTCCTTTATTGGTGCGTGGTCAGCGATAGCAACATACCGTTGCTAGATTTTTTTAAGCTGTGACGAAGATTTGTGACCTTTTGACCTCTGCCGACCTCATTATAAAACTGATTTGCATGTAAACCATATGCAATCGTAGACGATACTATAAGCAACATTTTGAGTGTTCGATCACCAATCTACAATGATTATATCAAAAGATATCTCAGTTTTTAATACCCTTAGCCCGTAATATGGTCTGCTTCACTGTGGGTATTGACTCTAATATGACCCATCAAAAACCATATTGAGTCTTAATCTTAAAGAGGACTTCGAAAGCTGTTAGAAAATATAGTTTCGTCAATTAGTGGAGCCGGAGTGGGGTGGGAGGGGGGGGGGGGTATCCAGGTAGGCCCCCTCCAGCCCACGGACTAAAATAGCGTACTGTATAGGGCCTAGTTATATTGAAATTTGGATTTTGGCAATTCAGGGTGCTACGTAGAAATTGATTCTAACACACGGAAAACGGTGGGTGGGAGATGAGCTAGAAATAGGCGGGGCATAGCTAGAAATGGGCGGGGAATATCTAGAAATAGATACCTCTATTAACTGCTATTAAATGTATGTAAATTTAGTCAAATAGAACAATAAAAATGTTCACATTACAACCTATGAAATGTAAGGTAGCCGTGTTACTCTGTATAGACAATGAAAACAGGATTCAAAGTTGAATCATGTTTTGCATGAAGAAAACCAAAGAAGACAACAACCGCTACCTGTTCATATGCCGCCAATACGATGACGCGTACACTTGTAAATGAACTAAACTAAACTGAACTAAAGTTCATATAGGATAGCAGAGACATTGCTACGTAACCTGGTTTTTGGGCGGTTAAAGTATTTGTTTTAACTCCAATATCACGATAATGTATTTAAATAGGTCTAACGACTATGCAATGAATTCACCTTTCCCGAATATCCATCTATCATCTGACATCATATGCCGTCATAATCAGCTTAGTGGCGTAGGATTACGTCATAATAATTACACCTCAAATGATTCTATTTGGCCTGTATTTAACTCTACGAATTGGATGTTTCTACTATTTAATAAACATGATGTTGAATATTTTGAAACTAATTTGACTGGGCGCTGTTGCTGCCATATGCAACAGCACCCAGTCAAATTAGTTTCAAAATATTCAACAGCTTACGTGTATAGTTTTCTGGAAATTAATAGTCATGGAGTTCAGAGAGCGATCGATCCAAACACGAGCGAGGTGTGGGTAGAGCTTAGCTAGAGATGGGCGGGGCATAGCTTAAATGGAACGGTCCATTGACACACGTTATGCACCTCGACTCTTCATAAGATTAAGTCAGATTGTATGTCTATGGCTCATTAGCTCAACTGGTCTGAAAGCCCAAGTCAGCTTGTGCGGCTATGTCCGGACGATCATCTGTCATTCGTCCGTCCGTCAACGTTTTCTTTAAACAATGTTTGCTCAAGAACCACTGGGCCGATTTCAATTATACAGGAGACATCCATCGGCAATAGAGGTCCAAGTTTGTTCAAAGAAAGCTGATTGGGCAATTTGGAAGGCGGCCATCTTGGATTTTGGTCGATTTTTAGGAATGTCTTAAAATCTTCTCCGAAACGGCTTGGCGATCGATTCAAAACTTATGAAGCATCGAGGGCAACACTTGAACCAAGTTTGTTCTATGGAACTTGATAGCCAGATACTTCGGCAGCCATCTTGGATGACCTCATTTTCTCGAAAACGACTTCTCTAGAACTGCTGAATGGATCGGGCTGAAATTTAGGCGATATAATTAGACACTTGTGACCATTCAAGTTTTTTCAATGGATGTTCATCTCGAAAAACATGGCCGCCATGGACCAATAAAAATGTACCCTGTTTGGTGACCATATTGGATTTTTCTATTTGATGAATTTTGCAGCTGAAATTGGTTTTCTACAGGTTTTTGGGTATGCTGATTTCAAATATGCCACTCTCAATAATGTCTGATAAACAGATTTGGCGGCCATCTTGGACATTTTCTCGCCAAAACTCACACACTAAAGCAATATGAAATTAAAAATATCTTCGTCTCGAGAATCACTGGTTTTGGCAGGAAGCATCCTTAAGACATAGAGATCCAACTTTGTTCAAACGAAGCCGATCAACCAATCTTTTCAGTGGCCATCTTGGATTTTGGTAGATTGTTAGAAACCTCTTTAAAAATTTTCTCCAAAATCGATGAGTCAGGAGATTCAAAACGCAAGACATATCATCTAGTGCAACTGAGTTTGTTCAAGGGGACTTGATTGCCCAAATGCTTTGACGACCATCTTGGATGACCTAGTTTTCGCGAAAACGACTTCTCCAGAATAATTGAACTGATCGAGCCAAAATTTGGGAGATATAATTTGGTACTAAGGGCCATTAATGTTTGTTCAAGGGAAATTGATACATAAAATCATAACCGCTGTGACCCAATGAAAAATGTAGCGTGTTTGGCGACCCTGTTGGATTTTTTTTTGTTTGATAGATCTTGTTTGTGAAATTGTTTTTATGGGGTTTTGAGTATGCTGATTTCAAATTTGCCACTTTCGAACCTGTTGAAAAAACCTTTTGGCGATCATCTTGAATTATTTCCCGCCAAAAACTCCTGAAAAATTAGTAATGTCTTCTTCTAGAGATCCACTGGGCCGAGCTCACTTTTATTTGGCCGGAAGCATTATTATTATTGCATAGAGACCGCTAAGTTTGTTCAAACAAAGCTGATCGGCCACTTTGGCTAGTGGCCATATATGATTTGCACATTTTTTTTTAATGTGTTTTTCTCTACAACCGTTTGGGCGATCGATTTAAAAGTCAGGAAACATCATCCAGTGCACCAGCTTAAGCGAGTTTCGCAAAATGCTTCAGCAGTCATCTGGTCATCTTAGATGACCAAGATTTTGCGAAAACGAATTCGGCTGCAGAACCACTGAACGGATCGGGCTTAAATCTGGAAGATATCATTAGGTGTATTAAATAATGTTCAAGGGAAAGTGATACGTCAAAAAACATGCCCGCTGTAAACCGATCAATATGTAGCGTGTTTGGCAAGCATATTGGATTTTCCCCACCAAAACACAAGATTTTATTTATTTCATTCTTAATATACAACGTACATATATCACAATTGGGCAGTCCGTCAAATACATAGCCTATAAGCCGATGGACTCCTTACACATAAGACAATACATTGCAGCTACACAGGGTGATAATTGATACAATATCCACAAGGTAATACATGTCACAGGACACACAGATAACATATATGTGTTTGTACCATATTGTGCTATAGTATCCTCTTCCGTCAATCTTCATAGTATAGTGTGTGTTTAGCTTCTATCTGGGATTTGTTTTCTTATATGTTTAAATATGGTACATTTGGAATGGGAAGGGTGAGGGGTGTGGTTTCTCCACAATAGCGCAGCAATATTAGCGTGAGATAGTTGTTGATCAGGACGTCCTGGCCTATCATATCCATGGTTGCCTGGATGAGAACCGTTGCACTATTTGTATGGCGCGCGCCATACGAGAAAGGTAAGGCCCGTTTTATAAGTTGAACTTTCTGTCGCGCCGGGCTAATGACGACTGGTTGATTTATATAGTGGACTCTGTCATTTTCAGGCAGATTTAGCTGGCACGGCACAAGAGAAGTTCTACTTATAAATCTGACCTTGCACTCCTCACAAAGAGAACTGTGGACAGGACAAGCCAGGGTATGCGGTGGTCATGCTGGTGGTTGTGACGCAGATAGATATGACTTGAAGTAATAGTAGAGTGTCACAGACTCCTATAGAAAAACAATAGGAAATTCAAAGTGGCTTAATCTCGAGAATCAGTGCATCGATCTTAACCAAATTTGGTAGGATGCATCCTTGTTCTTGTTGCAATTCTGACTAAAACCTAGGGTTCAACCTATAGTGGTGGCCTTTCAAAAGCCTATGATCCCGATGATATAGGCACTTGGGCCTCTTCTTTTGGTAGACTTTCCCGATGTCTGATATTTTGGTTAAAACCGGGACCATGTTTAAGAATGTTCACACGGATGTCTATTAACGCTGATAATGGAGGTTACTGGGCTGGTATGGGTCCAGCGCTGGCCCAGTAAGATGCGTCATCAGGAAAGCGATGTTGGATTAGGCCCAATACCTTGCTTTAACCCTTCGCCAATTTGGTACTTATACTCAGTTTTGATGTGTGGCTTATATCCGTATGTAGGAAATATTAGTTTCCTATGTTTTTCCAGTGTTACCGAGACGCGTTGATCTGCAGTCGTGTAGATACAATGGCTGGCTGTATCCACACAACACGACATGGCAACAGGACTGTAACCGCTGTCACTGCTATGATGGGCATATTCGATGTAGCCAGGTAAGCGACTTGTGACACTGGCACTCACCCATTCACCCGAATGCGAGCGTCTGTCAGAAATTAGTATAGTTACACATAAAGTACACCATCTCTGAATCATGGTATCATTGGCTTTGATTAGGCTAACACTTTGACCTGCAAATTCGTTCATTCTCATCAAAATGTCCATTTTCAGAACAAGAGAAGATTATCACTGAAATGACTGGCTCAGTTATCGAGGCAGGAATTCCTGTAGTACATTTCCATAAATCGTCTTCTCCTGGTTGCCATTTCCCAAGACCAGTGCAGACTCCTTTCGGCCAGCTTGTGTGTTAAATGGTAAATTTTGTTTTGATCACTAGGTTTGGTGTGGGCCGAGTAACTGCATCATCTCGCACGCCAGTGCTCGAGGTATGACGCCACAACAATGCCCACTTGACGAAGAATGCGTCATCATTCCTGATCAGTTTTGCTTCACGCCGCCATGTCTTCCTAGAGGTTTCTGTCAGCGAATGGTTAAAGGTTACCAAGACTCTGTCACGACAGATTTGCATAACACTTGTGTGGAAACTCAAGTGACGAAAGACTGTGCAAGAATAGTCCTCGTTTTTGATAAGCATAAACTTCCCAGAGTAAGTTAAAATCTATAATATTAACGCTATCCTGAACCAATACGACCAGGAAATTAAGAAAAATATCTATGATGATCGTTTTTCTCGAAGCTACTATTTTAGTTTGTTATTTGGAGGCACTAAGATTCGCAATTCCATTGTTCCCGGCGGCGGGTAATGCTGAATATAAAAACATTCGCCGTATAACGTTAATTATAGTCAGTATACTGTTGGTTGGCTTCCAAAGTGGTGACACTTGTATTGTCTGCTAACTATTTCGCAAACGATTTGAATGGAATTTGTTACTGCCATAGACAACAACAATTTTCAGTCACATTGTTCTTAAAAATATCTAGCCCAGAACCTTTCACCTCTGGCCTGTGTCATAGGAAATACACAATTAAAGATAAAGTACTATCCACTTTCTATACGCTATCAAGGTAGCTCTGCCCACCTTGGAGTCCAACAGTGCAAGGACATATCAAGGACAAGGAGTTTGTTGTTACTTCTGTTTGCTGGCACTTATTTGGTCCCTAATTCTGGGTCACTTTATGATATGTCAAGAATTTGTGTATTTTGCAAAATGAAGCGTATAAAATGAATAAATAAAGGACTTTATTTAAATTTTCATTTTGTTCTCGTCCCTGGTTTCAATTTCAAAGGCGATAATGATTAGTTGGTTAGGATGGCGTATAGTTTGGGTCCCTTTTAAACAGGTCCCATTCACGCCAGGTTCAAAATAGTTTAGACTTATATTTTTTGCACCAGCGTCCCTAGATACCCCTACAAACTAAAGTTAGTTCGTGTTTCCATCTGTCAATAGGGTACATCAGTTGAGAGTATCTGTCACGCGTTGAGGATGATACATTCATTGCAACAGTTATCCGAGCAGAGAGCGCTTTTCATCATGTGTGACAAAAATGATCATCAGCCAGATTCCATTGATATCATAATGGTCAGTTTAAATAATAACCCCTTTTAGCCCCGAACATCCAGCACCTCAATTTCAAATCAACAGTGCAGAACAACTGTTGAATTCTGAAACGGGTGGATCCTATCTACCAGGCAAGTAGCTGGTGTCATAGTCAAACAGGCCACCTATAAGCTGACGTCAATGCCGTACCTCCGTCATGAATGTCGAAAATCCGTCACGAAAGTGTGGGAATTGCATGTCCTTGGTGAATTTATAATTTAGTAAATATTCTGTTGAATATATTGAAACGAGTTTCCTGGTAGATGCTGCTGCCATGGCCAGCAACAGCTCCCGGTCAAATTGATTTCA
This sequence comes from Chaetoderma sp. LZ-2023a, assembly GCA_034401795.1. Classification (NCBI taxonomy): domain Eukaryota; kingdom Metazoa; phylum Mollusca; class Caudofoveata; order Chaetodermatida; family Chaetodermatidae; genus Chaetoderma; species Chaetoderma sp. LZ-2023a. Next base: position 198,677,931 of record CM067369.1, read on the forward strand.
AAATATTCACATCTCACCTTTATTTTTATCTTGAAATTGGAATTCTGTGTTCAAAGTGTATAAATCGATTCCAAGACGAGTAGAAAGTGACCGGAGTTTATCTAGAATGGTCGTGACATAGCCAGAAATGGATTGAAACATACTCTTGATGGTCTATGAGGTAACCAACCTAACACATAACAAACATACATCGATGGCCGAACAAACTCATCATATGGTGCCAATAACCCGAAAACCGGCATTATTAGCCAACCAACCTCCTAATGGAGGAATCCAGTTTTAGCTATGCCACGTCCACCTCAAGCTAAGCTCTACCCAAAATTTCTCCGTGCTGGGATCGATCGATCCCTAAACTCCCTTACTATCAATTACCATCAAACTACACAGGCGAGCTGTTGAATATTTTGAAACTAATTTAACTGGGTGCTGTTGCTGCCTATGCGCGAGTCATATAGTTTCAAAATATTCAACAGCATGTTTATTATATAGTAGACATACAATTCGTATGCTTAGTCTGTCATCCATTAAGCGTTAGTGACGAACTTATCTACGTCACGTTCTTTAATATGTAGTTGATTATGATGTCATATGATTTATAGATAAACTGGAAAGGTCAATTATAGCAACAACAGAACAATATGGTTCACTCGTCAAGCAAATTCTTTATGGTACCACTAACCTGAAAGACAACAATCGCTAGCCAACGAAAGTTATCAAATTCATTACGATATCATTGCCCGGACACACAGTCTTCATTTACTCGTAAGCTACTTACTGACCTGAAAGCCATCAATGACTAACCAACCAAATAAATTATGGTATCATGGAACGGACAAAAGGTCCTCCCTCGCCAAGCAAATTCATTTTTGCGCATATTCGTACGTGGTCCGTTTCCATGTCCGCATCCGGGAACTCGTGAAGTGAACATCCACATATCATTGAACACTATGTATTGCGACATCCGTTTCCATTTTAGAATGTCACATCATGGCAAGATGTTCCAATCGCTGCATAAAAACTGGAAGAGTGTAGCCATTTTTTTCTCATGGCTGACATTAGCATCCGCCGATGACATCAGAATGCCAATAATTAGAAAATAGGCGGTGGGTCAAGAAATCATTCAAAACGTCTTTGTCCTTTTGAAATTGTTGATGCACGTAAATGTGCCATTAGATTAAATACGTAAATAAATAAAACACTTACATCCCTAGTCTGTGGGTTTCACCCGCTTCCAAAATAGCTTCTGTTTTCGTCTGTGTCCGTGAAAAGTCGTTCACCGAGCGATTCCTCGTGGACGCGCGCGTAGACATGAACAAGGACTGCTCAAAGATACTTCTCAACCCGTTCTCCGTATATGCGATTTTTCTATGATGTGGATACGGACGCGGACACGGTCAACGGATCGCGTAAGAATGGATGTCCAGCTATGGTACCATTTGCTTGAAATGCACTACTCGCTAGCGAAGTAAGATACTCTCATGATATACTTCACCGGGTGTGCGTGCGTGCCTCCCATGATGTGCTACATGTGCGTGTGTGTATGTGCCTATAGCAGCAACAACCTCGAGTCAAATTAGTTTCAAAACATTCAACAGAATGTTTATTAAATTGTAAGTTACTAAAAAACATGCAATTCATACACCTTGGTGATTCTGACTATTGCCACCTTCGTGACAAACTTACGTGCACGTGATTTTGATTGTGACGTCAGCTAAATGTGACGTATTTGATAAAGACGTCACAGATACTTGAGTGAGAGGTCGGATCCCTCCATTCTATCAGGCTGTACAGCGACCATCCTATGTGTTTGCGTGCGTGCGCGTGCGTGCGTACGTGTATGCGTACGTGTGTACGTGCGTGTGCTTTGCACCTATGGTAGCAACACCGCCAGTTAAATTAGTTTCAAAATATTCCAAAGAATGTTGAAATGTTTATTAAATTGTACATTAATCAAAGACATACAATTCATCCACCTTCGTGATAGTGACTATCACCACCATCGCCGCGGAGTTATGTGATTTTCATTGTGACCTCAGCTAACATGTGACGTTTCTGATAATGATACTTTAGTGACGGATCAGATCCATCCATTCCACCAGTCTGGACAGTGACCTTTGTATATAGGTAAATACATTCGTTCTTAGTTTATGAATCAAGCTCGTCATATAGCTCTGTTGCAAATGGTTAGTACGAAGTTGTCGTAAAAACGATATGGCGGACACCTCTCGCTAGTCGCGAATACATGCATTATATAAAAGTGTAAATATTTCACTAAATAACTTAGATTTGATGAAATTATATTTTCCCGTTGTATGTCAATGATCTAAAGGCCCTATTCCTTTCCAGTTTATTTCATATAGACGCTTTTTGACGTCTTAGCGGATAAAAATAACCCATTTTCGTACGCCATCAGAACAAATGACAGAAAGAGTTAATGGAAACCGCTACCCCGCTCACATTTTCTGCAATAGTAATTTAATATTCACGTATTGGAGTACCACCGAACTATAGTTACCTATCCAGCGCCACAACCACATCAACCGTTTTGCAACTCTATATGTTCAAATGGTCTTTTTTTCAGTCGGCATCAACTAACGTAAGGACGCGCGCTAACATACGTGCTGGGTTTGTCCAGTCAGCGGTCAATATCTTAGTCAGGTCACTGAATGGACGTACCGGTAACCAGCAGACCGGTACACTGTCTGCTGTCATCAGGATAGAACTGATGCACAAGTTGACGTCAGTAGAGAACAACAGGGAGAAAACATGGAAAGGTATTGAACACTTAACTCTTGAACATCCTTGTCTTATTCCCAGCCAAATATACGAGAAATATGTCGATAATTATGGAAATAATTTGACTGGGAGTTGTTACCGCCTATGGCCTATACATAGGCATATAGGCCGATGAGCCATACACATAGGCTGACGAGGCATACATATAGACCGAAGAACCATACATATAGGCCGATGATCAATACATATAGGTCGAAGAACCGTACATATTGGCCAAAGAATGATACACACAAAACTGATGACCCGTACATATAAACCGACCAATCATACATATAGACCAGTGAATCCTACATATAAACCGATGAATCATACATATAGACAAGTGAATCATACATATAGACCGATGAATCATGCATATAGACCGGTGAATCATACATATAGACCGGTGAATCATACATATAGACTGATGAATCATACATATAGACCGGTGAATCATACATATAGACAAGTGAATCATACATATAGACCGGTGAATCATACATATAGACCGATGAATCATGCATATAGACTGATGAATCATACATATAGACCGGTGAATCATGCATATAGACCAGTGAATCATACATATAGACCGGTGAATCATACATATAGACCGGTGAATCATACATATAGACTGGTGAATCATACATATAGACCGATGAATCATACATATAGACAAGTGAATCATACATATAGACTGGTGAATCATACATATAGACTGGTGAATCATGCATATAGACTGGTGAATCATACATATAGACCGATGAATCATACATATAGACTGGTGAATCATACATATAGACCTGTGAATCATACATATAGACTGGTGAATCATACATATAGACTGGTGAATCATACATATAGACCTGTGAATCATGCATATAGACAGGCGAATCATACATATAGGTTGATGAAACAATTCTATTGAGATTTAAACTGCTGATTTCTTACGGACTTGGGAGTATAAAATTCCCTAACATTTCGCTAACTATTCTCTAATATTTATAAGTTTTCATGTCACAGGCTGCATGTGCCGAATGCAGGCAGGATGTGCCAACGTTTTGATTTCTAAATGTTCTGTGGCGCATTTTGAGACACAAAAATCAGGTAAAGAATGTCGATTTTCAGTCTTTTAAACCTTAACACAAGTAAAAACATGGAATGCATAACGATTTCCGAGATTTTCACACGTGGAAACATATTTTCTTAGAATAAAATAATGATAGAAATCATCAATATAAAAATGATTGACTTTCCTTGAGAAAACAATATTCCCTGACATTTCATTGACCGTAAACAAAAATACGCTGCGAACCCTGAACTGTAGATATAGACAGATTATCCATACATATAGATTGTTGAACCATACATATAGGCTGATGAACCATACACATAGGTTGATGAACCATACACATAGACTGATGAACTATACACATAGGCTGATGAACTATACCCATAGGCTGATGAACCATACACATAGGCTGATGCGCAATACACATAGGTTGATGAACCATACCCATGGGATGATGCACCATACACATAGGTTGATGAACCATACACATAGGCTGATGGTCCATACATATAGACTGACGAACCAAACACATAGGCTGATGAACCATACACATAGGTTGATTAATATATTCCGAGTATAAATGTATTCAACGGCTTTCTTTTATATTCTACTGTTGGTTTACAATTGAGATACTGTGATTTTGCAAATCAGCTTGTCAAATACTATTTAAAAATGAGTATGATGTCAGCTGTGATAATGCCAGTAATGATGATGATGATGATGATGATTATGATGATGATGATGATGATGATGTTGTTGATGGTGATGATGATAATGATGATGATGATGATGTTCTGTATGGGGGTCGTGATGCCTGTGATTGTTTTGGGCTAGCTATGCCGATAGTGACGTCAGTGATGCTGGCATCAGTGGCGTTGGTGTCAGTGATGATGATGTCAGTGCTGATGATGCCCCTGCTGGTGATGTCAGTTGTGGCAGTGCCGGTAGCTGATAAGATGATGACGACGACGAGCACAACGGCGACGACAATGATGATGATGATGATGATGATGATGATGATGATGATGATGATGATGATGATGATGATGATGATGATTATGCTGATGTAAATGACGACGACGATGGCGATGCCAATGAAGGTGGTGTCATTAATGATGATGTCAGTGATGATGATGATGATGATGATGATGATGATGATGATGATGTGATGCCGATGATGATGATGTTAGTGACGATGATGTTCTCTATGCAGGGTAGGGGTGGGGTGGGCGTGATGCATGTGATTGTTTTGGGCTAGCTATGCTGATGGTGACGTCAGTGATGCTGACGTCAGTGACGGTGGTGTCAGTGATGATGATGTCAGTGCTGATGATGCCACTGCCGGTGATGTCAGTTGTGGCGGTGCCGGTAGCTGTTAGCGAAGATGACGACGAAGAGGACGAGGACGACGAGGACGATGACGACGACGACGACGACGACGACGACGACGACGACGACGACGACGATGATGATGATGATGATGATGATGATGATGATGATGATTATGCTGATGTACGTGACGACGACGACGACGACGACGATCACGATGTCAATGGAGGTGGTGATGGCTGTAGTCGTTGTGATGATGCTTGTGTTGATGATGACATGATGACTCTCAATACCAATCTCCTACTGTAAGATGTGTTATCGCCTTGACCTTAGACGTACGATGCAAGAGAAGACTATGATATCTAATATCCAATAACGGGCCAATACCGCGCAGTATCGCTCCATTACCGGCCGAGTAACCTGAGTAATCAGTATTAACATGCGGTAGTATCTATCAAGGATGGCGAAGTCTTATAACCCATTAGTATGCTACTAATTAGAAACTTTGTTTATTCTTCATTTGTTGATTACGTCAGCGAAACTCCTAAGTCCTATTTCTAGAAACGGTTTTCTCGAGTCAAGTGGACTGTTGGCTTTAGGAAACGCAATACACGTAACACCTCCCTTTTCTTCTTAGACAAATCATATATAATTAATTTTGTATAGTGATATTACTAAAGTAAGATATTAAGAATTACTATGAGTCATTATAACAGCAAAGTATCAATGATGATATGTTTTTAACTATAAGTCTTTGATTCTAAGTTTATCATAATTATAAGTCATTTCAACGATGTGCATAATTATAGATGTCATTTCAACGATATCGCACTGGCCTCGTGATGACACGTCCTGATCGAGTACTAAGAGGTTGTGAACCCATCACTGGATCTGGATCGGGAACCGGATGATCACGAGTATCGGGTAGATGAGGCTCGTCATCAGGAAGATCCAATGTCATGAATGCGTCACCGACTGGCTGTTCCGTTGAAGTACCACTATGCGAAATGCGGAGATGACGACGATTTCGTCTGTATGTTCCGTTATCAGGTCTTACAATAAATGATCTCGGCTCCCAGCATTTGGCTGTAATAATGCCAGAAGAGGACCGATCTTTCTGATTGTCAATTTTAACGTGCACACGATCACCAGTTTTTAGCCTGGGCAGTTCTTTCACACCATGACGCCGATTGTAGTAGAATTCTGAAGACTGTTTAATTTTCTAATCTGTCTTCCTCACCTTACCCAATTGTGGCCACGTAGGATTGAGATTCTGTGGTAACGTTGGCAAAGTGGTTCTTATCCGACGTCCCATTAACAACTGAGCTGGACTAGCATGTGTTGCCTCGATCTGTGTTGCTCTGTAACTGAGAAGTGCTAGGAATGGATCAGGCTGTTTGAGAATTTTCTTGGCTATTTGAACTGCACGTTCCGCCTCCCCATTTGCTTGTTGGAAGTACGGACTTGTTGTAATATGTTCGATACCATATTGGTTCTGAAACTCATGAAATGCTAATGAGACAAACTGAGGACCGTTGTCTGTTACTAGAACTTCTGCTATTCCATAACGCGCGCGAAAGCACACGTTAGCTTATTGATAACGCTTTCACTGGATCTACTAGTCATGTGTATAATCTCCAAATAGCGAGAAAAGTAATCGACAATGACTAAATACCGTTGTTGTTTGAAGGTAAACAAATCTGCAGCGACTTTCTGCCATGGACGCGCCGGCAGCGGTGTTGTTAGGAGTGGTTCCCTGCGCTGATTTAGTAGATTTGTTTGACAAAATGAACAAGAAGATACTTTGTTGTTCACCTCATCAATGATTTTGTGCCACCACACTGAGTGGTTTACCCGCTCTCTACATTTAGTAAGACCCTGATGGCCCTTTTGGATGCAGTCAAGTATGTCTGCTCTCATTACCTCAGGAATGATGATTCTGCTACCGTAGACTAACAGACCATTAATCTCACTGAGGCGATCACGAACTACATAATAGGGACGTATGTCATTTGTAGGGTCTTTTGAATAGTCTGGCCAACCATATCGTACATAGTTAATTACAGTTTTTAATGTAAGATCTGTTTCTGTTTCAATTTCGATTTTGTTTAATTTCTGGTCTGAAAATGGCCATGATGAAACTATCGAATCGACATGCTGTTGTGTCTCCTGTTCAAGGTTATTACAATCTGAAAACTGTAATGGACTACGTGGCAATGTGTCTGCTATGAGTATTTTCTTTCCGGCTACATGTTCTGCAATCGGATTGAATTGCATAAGTCCCATAGGTAGTCTCTGACAACGAATAGGAACACGGTCAAGGTATTTACGATTTATGAGTGGAACGAGTGCTTTGTGATCAGCCAATAATTTGAACGACTCAAGACGCAAGGATATCTAGCGAAATTCTCACATGCCCAGACCGATGCTAAGCACAGAAGCACTACTAATCATTTGTTTTAGTGTCAAATGATTTTTGTTGAGATGGACCCCAACTCCAGCAGTTTTTTATTTTCAAAAGTTCGTTAAGTGGTTGTAATACATCCCACAAATCTGATATATACAGGCCTAAATAGTTAATCATTCCCAAAACTCGTCTTAGTTCTGTGACATTTGTAGGTGGCTCTAAGTCTATAATAGCCCGTACTTTGTCTGGATGAGGACTAATGCCTTTGGAATTTACTTTGTGTTCTAAGAGATCTATCTCTTTCTGACGAAACAAACATTCGTCTTTCTTTAGTTTTAACCCTAATTGTCTAACCCGCTTACTCGCTGCTTCTAGACTCCTATCATGCTCTTCGAGTGTCGATCCATAAATGAAAATATCATCGATGCAAACTGAAACCCCATCTAAGCCTTCTAGAAGTTCAGTCATCTTAGATGAAGATATTTCACATGCGCTGGAAATTCGGATTGGCAATCTTAGGAATCTATATCTACCGTTTGTTGTGATGAATGTGGTAAATATTCATAAAGTGGAATTTGATCAAATCCGCTAGTAGCATCCAGTTTCGAAAAATAGTTAGAGCCTGACATTTTATGTAGAACAGGCGCACACCAATCAGATGGTTCAACGACCTTTTCAATCACACCCGCATTTTCCTTACGCTGTAACTCATCACTAACTTTTGTCAGCACTGGAATTGGAACGCGTCTTGCTGCATGCACTGCATAATGTGTAGCCTCGTCTCGAAGATATATGTGCACTGGATCACCTTTTAGAATACAGATGCGTCCAAATATGCCTGATTCAATGCCATCTAGTCTCTGAATTAAACCCATCTGCACCACTGCTGTGCGGCCAAGCAGATTATGAGCAATCTGTCCTGTTATCACATAGATTGGAAAAGTAAATGTGTCTTTTATGTGATGAACGTTTGCTATGAAATATCCTTTGCAATCTATGCTCCCACCAGGGCTTTGAAGCACTACATTTGACTGATTTAATATTGGCTGTGGCTGAATACTATTAAATGTGTTATCTGATATAACTGTGATATCCGCTCCAGAATCGATTTTAAAGTTAATTGACGTATCGTCTATTTGTAAATTAACTTGCCAGGCTGGCTCTGTATCATCAACATTTTTTAGATTGACAGTTGATCCCAGAAAATAATATGCTGGTTCACATGGTAGATTACTGTTCTGATTCACGCTTACATTGGTACCGGTAACGTCCCGTAACATATTTGTGCGACAACAGACCGAGTAATGACCAACCTCGTGACATTTTCGACATTCAAGCCCTATTGCTGGACATGAATTTCCAGGTATGTGTTTACGGTTGCGGCGGAAACACCTCTGTTGTTGTGAAGTAACGCGATAATCTGCGCGATTGTGGTAGCTATGATGAGCCTGAGATGCACTATGTCCTGTGTATTTATTTTTGGGTCGCGCTCCCCGGTGCACATTGTACCCGTATTTTGTTCTTTGATGAGTTCGCAATGTCTGCTTATTTCAATTGCTGTTTGCAATGGTAAATCTGCCTTCATTTGAAGACGTGAAACCGATTTATCCATTAATCCAATCATTAATCTGTCCCGAATTTGCTCTCCTTTACTTTGAGCAAAGTCACAGTGTGCTGACAGTTCATGCAATTTACGAACAAACGCCTCGACTGTATCATTCGAGTTCTGAAAGCATTGATGGAATCTAGCTCTTTCACAAATGATGTTTAGTTTGGGCACAAAATGTCTATCAAATTTTGACAATACTAAGTCAAAGTTATCTTTGTCTACTTCTTGAGTAAATGTGAATGATTTGTATATGCGTTCTGCTTCTGGACCCATAGAATATATGAGAGAATTTACTTGCACCTCTCCCTCGTCAGTGTGTAATTTCGTGGCGAGACGAAAACGACAGAAACGCTCGTTCCATTCTCGTCATTCTGACGGCTTGTTGAATGACAGACATTCAGGAGGTGAAAACTTCGCCATTTCGGTAATTTAATATTAAACTTTTTATTTATTCCTGACACTATATCAAGGATGATGAAGTGTTATAACACATTAATATGCTAATAATTAGAAACTTTGTTTATTCTCCATTTCTTGACTACGTCAGCGAAACTCCTAAGTCCTATTTCTAGAAACGGGTTCCTCGAGCCAAGGGGACTGTTGGCTTTAGGAAACGCAATATACGTAACAGTATCTAGACTAAAATGACGGGAGCGACGCTTTTAGTGCAGTCGAAGATTCAGCAATCTTATGAAATGAGGAGAGGTGGGTCGTAATCAAGTGCACTGTATGGGCACGTGATTTTGGTCAATCATTTAGCTTAGTTGTCGTTATTGGTTGTGCTATAGCCTATGGCTGAAATGTAAGTATTTGTGCATTTACATGAGCTAATCAAACAAATATTTTCTTCATTTCAGATATGGTTTACATCATTCCCTTGGTATGCATATCAGCCAGTTTTCTGGGATTCTGCTGTTTTGCCTTGATATTTATCACGCAAATGCAACGCCAGAAGAAACTACCCTGCCAGTCAAAGCTAGATACCGAGGATCAGTCTGTCTTAGAAAACAGGCGGAACAATCAGCAAGACGGACAACAGCTGGTACAGTCTCAAACATTTCAGAATCCAGTTTTCCGGCGACCTGCACAGACCTCAAGTGTGCACGAATCACGATCAAACTCATCTCGCTCCTCCTCAACTGGTGGGGAAGCCATCATTGTTACAGGCATCGAAGTGGAGTTCGAAAAATATGAAAAACTGGACTCGCGTATCAATATAGGATCTGAAATGCTTCACTTGGTGGCTAATGATTGTGCGTGTGGTGGTGTGTCTAGTGTTATCAAAACAGATAAGAAAAATATTAATGTACAGTTAGCGCTCTCGCGGGTACTCGATTCCGGTGAAGATACGTGATCAGAGGTCAGACAGTTGTAGTCCAGTGGCTAGTGCACTGGCGTTCTTAACCAGGGATACTGTTTCGTATCTCTGCGCGTGACTATCTTGCAATCAAATCTACTCTAGTTAGTTTCCTCTCTCCACCCCAGGAGTATAAGTGAGTGGTGGTGTAGTTCTGGGAAGCTAGGTTTAGAAGCATCCATTGAAGAAGGTGGCGGCTTGGTGCAGTGGCTAGCGCTCAAGACTACTTAACCGGGGAACGCGGTTGGCCCGAGGTGGTCTGATAGTAAACTGTAGAATATTTAGAGACTGCCTGTAAGCTGTTATTGTCTTAGCAACAGCTACCAGATAGATTAGTAACAAAATAGATTTTAAGTGGTGGTCTGATAACGCAGGTCGTAGGAGGAGGAGATTGAGGATGTATGAGGAATTACGGTATTGCTGTATATTTTGAAAACAATTTGACTGTTTCGTCGCTAACGTTATTAGTAAACTGTAGAATATTTAGAGACTGTCTGTAAGCTGTTACTGTCTTAGCAACAGCTACCAGACAGATTAGCAACACAATATTAAAAATAATCTCGTATTAATGGTATGTACTGTTGGAATGGTAACCAAGACTTGGTGGTGATGGATTGTATCATGGGTTAAAAAGAAGTTAACCCTAATACCGATGAATATATAGTTCATTTTCTATCGATACCATACAGGTAAACTGTTGAATATTTTGAAAATAATTTGACTGTTTCGTCGCTAACGTTATTAGTAGACTGTAGAATATTTAGCGACTGCCTGTAAGCTGTTACTGTCTTAGCAACAGCTACCAGACAGATTAGCAACAAAATATTAAAAATAATCTTGTATTAATGGTATGTTCGGTTGGAATGGTAACCAAGACTTGGTGGTGATGGATTGGATTCTATCATGGGTTAAAAAGAAGTTAACCCTTTCACCCATGAATTCCCCATATCTCATTTTCATCGATACCATAGAGGAAAACTGTTGAAATTTTGTAAATAATTTGACTGTCTGTGTCAGTTGAGGCAGAATGATATAGCATTCCTCCTCAGTTGATATTGCTGGGTGATTATGAGGGCGATGCTAGCGTACTTGTTTACAAGGTATGCACGATGTACGAATATTTTGATAATTTGTTGCTGAATATTTTGATAATTTGAGTGGTAGCTGAATATTTTGATAATTGGTTGCTGAATATTATGAAAATCGGTTGCTGAATATTTTGATTGGTTGCTGAATTAATTGATTGGTTGCTGAATATTTTGAAAACGATTTGACTGTGTAAATTTTAATTTCTTATTAGACGATGTTAGGTAAGAGAGAGGTGGTCTGATAACGAAGGTCGAAGGAGGAGGGAGGAATGCTATCTCGGCCACCCTCTGCTCGGCATTGTTCTCCGCGCATGAGCGTGCCTTTATTCGGCTGGTGGTCCTTTAAGAAAATGCAGGTGGTCGCTCGTAGAGGTGTCGCGAGGGATGAGGAGGATGGCTGACATATATGCTAGCGTATTCGCCGAGGCAACGTCTTGCGCGATATCTCTGTACGAATATTTTGAAAATAATTGATTGTAAGCCGCTGGCGGTTTAGTCACCATTAACCCCCTCCTTGGTTTAAGTCATTAAAAAAAATGGCAGTCATTTAATTATTAAATTTTCAAAATTGTTATGGAAATGGTCATCGTTGATGATTGATGTTGTATAATATTATATAGATAGTTCTATCTACCATATTTATGTCTTTAAAGCGTCAATCATTTAATTATTACATTTTTTTTAAATATGAACAAACTCCCCCCAGTCATTTAATTTTTTTAAATATCAGAGCGTTGTGTTACACGGATTATAGTGATCTACGTGTATATATATATATATATATATATATATATATATATATATATATATATATATATATATATATATATATATATATAAAATTTTATCTTACGTATTTAAGGCGATTCTTTAAAGTGGAAGTCATTTAGATATTAAAATTTCAAAAATATGAGCAAAATGTGTTCCCCAGTCATTTAATTTTAAAAAATCAGACACGTACACAGTAAGTTTTCCTATGCTATTATATAGATAGTGTTATCTATCGTATTTATGTCTTTAAAATGGCAGTCATTTAATTATAAATTTTTCAAAAATATGAACAAAATGCGTTCCTAGTCAATTGCAATGCATTAATCGTCCACGAACAATAGCGTACAGATGGCCATTTAGAACAGTAGCATTCATCGACCACTTTTGACGGACCAGAATGTGTGCTTGCGTATGCATGTGTGAAGGGGGTTGTCGTGTGTAAAAACTTTATTACATTATTTTATTTTTTGAACAGATAAAGAGTTCTCTTTCAAATGATTTGTGGGCCCTGAAAGGGCCGTGTTTTGAGATAGGTATCAGTCTTCGCAGACCCGCACAGGCGCCGTTGTCAGTTTGGTAACAAACTGCGTCATGTTTGCTTTTTGTATATCAGTCGGAGTATCACCGATTACAGGACACCCAAGCGGATACTGTTTGATTGGTAATAGACAATAGTACACCTTGCAGGTGTACACCATCTCTTTAGGTTCTGTTTTCTTGATCATACGCCTACAGACCCTCTCGTGTGTCGACCGTCGGCATATGGTGTCGCGGATGTCGATGGAACACCAACGAAATCGCACATACCCAGTGTCTGATCCGTCAAAGTTTGTACTGCTGGCCATTTTAGCAAAATGTACATTAACATTCACATTTATACCACATCGCTCTACTACCAAAAAAAATAATATACGGAATATCACGTGAGATGAAATCTGACTGCCTAAGGCTACCTAACTACTTTGCAGTTAGACATCCAACCACTTTGCGATGTTTAAACTGGAATGAGAAAATGGATTGAATTTGTACCGTTTATAGGAATATATGTACTGCGGCCGCAAATCCACAAATCCGCAACACGCGGCCCGCATGCGACCGCACATGTACGCATGCATTGTGGCGTGTATGCATGTTCAGGCATGTGCATATACTTGTTGCCATCCGCAACACTAGCCCGCAAATCCGCAACACGCGCCCGCATACGGCCGCACATGTACGCATGCATTTTGGCGTGTATGCATGTTCAGGCATGTGCATATACTTGTTGCCATCCGCAACACGAGCCCGCAAATCCGCAACACGCGCCCGCATACGGCCGCACATGTACGCATGCATTTTGGCATGTATGCGTGTTCAGGCATGTGCTTATACTTGTTACCATCCGCAACAAGATAACAAGTCAACATTCATAACAGGAGCCCGCAAATCCGCAACACGCGCCCGCATGTGGCCGCACATGTATGCGTGCATTTTGGTGTGTATGCGTGTTCAGGCATGTGCATATACTTGTTGCCATCCACAACACGCGCCCGCAAATCCGCAACACATTTTAGCCGAATGTACATTAACATTTACATTTATACTACATCGCTCTACTATATAAAAAAAAAATGTAAGGAATATCGCGTGAGATGACTAGCGTCCTATCAAAAACTGTCGCGTAGTGGCCTCCATATAATGACACATATATGCAGGCGAAAATCTTGGATATGTTCACGGGCTAGATGCGATGGATCAGTTTGTTAAATGGTTTATGCGCATAAAAATCTGTGCGTGTTAAAAACGTATCCAGGGAAATATGTTTTCTCTGACCACCTCGTTATTGCGCATAAAGCATCTATGATTCGCTTTTAACCCTTCAATTTGTATGCAAACGCTTTAACGTTCATCTAAAACCCTCAAACATGAAACTAAGCGGCTTCCTACCAGTCATTTAATTTTTTTTTAAAAGAGAGCAAAGTACATCTCTATGCGGGTAATATATAGCTAAGCCAAGCGATGTTGTATGCATAATATTATATAGATAATAATCATACATCTCGTATTTAAGGAGTGGTCTTTAAAGCGTCAGTCATTTAATTATTAAATTTTAAAAATTGTTATAAAAATTGTGGTAACAATGCCCACCGTCGTCATCGTTGACGAATAATGACGAGCACCCTTGTATCGTTTAACGTATTATGTGGTCGATGCGGTCCCTCATGGTTGTAGTAAAAAAGTTTTTTGAAACTAAGCGGAATTGTGGCTTCCTATGTCAAATTGTCGCATTGAACAGCACTTTTTTAAGAGTTTGTGCGCACGAAGGCGCTAGTGTGAATTGTAGCTTCCTATGTCAAATTAGTATCAAAACTATTCGCTTAAACTACCAATGCGCCATGATTTAGGTTTGAAAAATCAGAAAATAACATCACTGGAATGAGTGTAGGGGTGGTCACATAACTGAGGTCGAAGGAGTGAGGAGGAGGAGGGATGAGGTATGCTAGCGCGGTGCTGCCTGGCACGAGGGATGAGGTATACTAGTATACTTGTTTACAAGGCCGGCAATGCACGTTGTACGAATATTTTGAAAATAATGTGACTGCGTTGTTAGCGACAACTTTCTATCAAATCATTTCCATGATATTTAGTGAGTATTTTGAAAATAATTTGACTGTCTGCATCAACTTTTGCTCAAATCGTTTCCAAAATATTTTGCTAGGAAGTAGATCCCTGGAATGTCTGAAACACCTCACCAGTCAGCCAGTTAAAGGTTAAAAAAACTAGGAAAAATTACCATGTCCGGGTACACACAGTATGAATGCATTATGAGTACCTAGTCAATGAGACCCCAACAACAAAAATAATATAGTTGGCTAACCATTGTCTGGACATTGCGGCCGCAACCACCTACTACCAATACCGACCATCATCACCATCACCATCACCATCATCACCATCCCTCTATAACCATCAGCACCACCACCCACTAAGCACCAACACTCACCACCAAGCATTAACCCCACCCCATCATCCACCACAACACCTATTTTCATCAACCGCCAACCCCACCGCCACCACCACTAAGTACAACAGCACTCCAATTTGTATATCGAGGGATGTGGGGGGACCCAGCTGGGAAGCTACAATCATCAAATCAACACGCATAAAGAACCAATGTTTTATTTGTATCCATATTTTTACATTGAAGTAAAAATTACATATGATAAAAACGTATAGTTGCTGTAGCATAAACAAATAGTCAATCTTCTGGAGATCCATTTTATCGATGACTGATTCCTTATGGATCAGATCCATCACCGTCAGAATCATCATCATTATCCTCAGCATCTAGATGGTTCCTTATGTACTTCTTGATCAGAAACTCTCTTTTTCGAAAAGCTGAGAAGACTGCTTCATCGTATGCGTACCCCTCGTCGATAAAATCTTTAATTTCCTGACGAATTATTTTAATGAGCGTAGAGTTCTGTAATCTTCTCGACTGGAGCATTATGTCTATACACTTTGTAACTAAAGCATCAGCATATACGGAAATAGGCACATTGCCTACACCATTTGGGTCTGTGTCCACTTCACCATCCTCATCTTCTAAACCTGATTGTTCAGCGTCTAAGACCTGCTTAATATTTTGGAATATGGTAAATAGTTCCTCATTGCCTATGGCTTCTTTTTCATCTTCACCTTCATCTTCAATCTCAGTCATTACCGGCTTCACTCTCCGACTCTGCTGGCTCATCATCGTCACTATTCATCTCTGTCATTTCTTCATCTTCACTGTCTAGATTTTTGCTATCTTCATCATTATGGAATCGGATCTTATGCCGCTTCAGGTCATTTGACCTATTAAAAGTTGAAGCACATTCAAAACATTTATGACTCGGCATATTGATTATAGGATAAATCTAGCAAGTATTCAAGTTACAAGGTTCTTCAAAGAAATCTAACTGCCTAACTACTCTGCAGTTACACGTCCAACCACTTTGCGATGTTTAAACTGGAATGAGAAAAGAGATTGAATTTGTACCATTTATAGGATTATATGTACTGCGGCCGCAAATCCGCAATATGCACCCGCAAATCCGCAACACGCGCCCACAATCCGCATCATGCGCCCGCAATCTGCAACATATGCCTGCAAATCCGCTACATGCGCCCGCAATCCGCAACATGCACCCGCAATCCACAACATACGCCCAAAAATCCGCAACATGCGGACCGCATGCGTCCGCACATGTATGCATACATTTTGGCGTGTATGCATGATCAGACATGTACATATACTTGTTGCCATCCACATCATGCACCCGCAAATCCGCATTATGCACCCGCAATGCGCAACATGCGCCCGCAATCCGCATCATGCACCCGCAATCGACAACATATGCCCGCAAATCCGCATCATGCGCCCCCGCAATCCGCAACATATGCCCGCAAATCCTCAACATGCAACCGCAATCCGCAATCCACAACAAGAGATCGCAATCCACAACATGCGGTGGTGGTGGTGGTGCCTAGTGGTTGGTGGTGGATGTCGGTACTGGCATTGGTGGTGCTAGTGGCTGTGGTGTTGAAGGTGTTGGTGTTGATGCTCGTCGTGATGGTGGTGGGTGTTGGTGATGATGATGGGGTGGAGGATATAGGAGGGTGGTGGGTGGTGTTTGCTGTCGCAATGTCTAGACAAATGGATAGCCAACAGAGCCAGTCATTCCAAAATTTTCAAAAATAGTCTTCTGGCGCACGCATGCACACACCGGGGCATGCACGCACGCACAAGGGTACAATGTATAACTAGCAGTATCGCGTATTAGCACATGTGCATATGAGCAAGACCTTTATTAAATCCTCATTGACATACCCTCTCCAACCTATACACCATTTTTTTAAACACAGAGCTCTCACACATTGCGACTGTCAGAGTCAGTCATTCTGGTGATAAATTTTCAAAAATAGCCTTCTCTAAAGCTGCAAGTATGAACATGAAGCAATTCGCTATGGGTTGGCGGGTGCGTGGGTGGTGGGGTTAATGCATGGTGTTGGGTGTAGGTCGTAGTGGTGGAGGTGATGGTGTTGTTGGTGGTGGGTGTTGGTGATGATGATGGTGGTTGGTGGGGGTGTTTACCGGCGCAATGACTAGACAAATGGATAGCCTACAGTGCCAGTCATTCCGATGATTAATTTCCAAAAATAGCCTTCTCTAAGGATACAAGTATGAATATGAAGAAAATAGAAATTTTCTACGGGTTGGCGGGTGCATGGGTGGTGGTTATATAATTAAACGCACTGGCTCAGGATCTCCCAAGGTTGGGAGATATTTTTTATTTATTTTATTGTCTGAGATTTGTTATGTTTGTTTGATAGAGGCGGTATGGCCTATAAAATATGAATAATATATATCATTCATTCTGAAGGTTTTTGAAGAGTTAATTTCGAATTAACCAAGATGTCACGTAGATTGGAGTTTTTCTTAAAGGCTATCACTGGACGCAAATTGAGAGGTTTTTTCATTTTATCCTGCAATTTATGATATTCATCTTTCAAAATTTCAGAAATTTCAACATTTTTTCGATTGTATGTTAAAGTGAATGGAATAATTTCACGTTGATCAGCAAGACCAGGGTCCACGTTTATGCCACTCGGCCATTTTGTTTTCAGTTGCTTAATCCAAAATGATTCTCGAAGTTTTCTTTGTTTATCAGTCTCTTCGGCCGTAGCAGAAAGAGGCAGTTGCTCAATAGGCATAATTTCAAAGTGTCTATCGACAGAATGACCAGGAAGATTGAAATGTTGAGCTACGTTGGTGTCCTCGTCGTGTCTAATATCGCAAAGGTGTCTAGTTGCTCGCCATCTGAAAGGGCATTTTGTTTCACCGACATACTGCTTTTGGCATAATTTGCAAGATATTAAATAGATAACATTTTTAGAATCGCAATCTAAATTAGACTGAAGTTGGAATTTGCTTTTGTTCTGATAACTGACAAATGTTGACTGATTAGGTAGATAGAGGTCTAATTTACACCTCTTCTTTCCACATTTCTGAGATTGTCCTACGCCTATAATCGGACGATTGTGACGAATTTTGGTAGGCTTTTGATCGGCAGCCTTATCAGTAATAGTTTCCAAATCATGTAAAGTTTCCGATTTTATTTTGCGCAAAAATCGTGTTGAATATCCCCTCGGTTTGAGGGCTTTAAATAAGGTGGAACACGCAGATTCAAAATTCTTTCTATCACTAGAATTTCGGTGAAATCGGATAATCTGTGATTTGATAATACCTTTAAAAGTATGAGGTGGATGGAAAGATTTCTTATGCAGTAGTTGATGGGAATCGGTGGGCTTAAAGAATACTTTGTAATCAAGAAGCCCACTCGTGTTATAATTTACACCTTTGTAGAGAGTAACGTCCAAAAAGTCTACCGACGACTGGTCGATGTTGGCTTTAAGTTTGATGTTAGGATCGTGATTGTTCAAAATAGTGAAAAATTCATCAAACTCTTCCCTCGAATGATTCCAGATCATAAAAATATCATCGAGGTAACGGCGGTAAAATAAGGGCTGCTTAGGACATTTGTTAAGCGCATCTTCTTCCCACTCAGCTACATAGATGTTGGCAAAACTAGGACTAAAACGTTTACCCATAGCGCATCCACAGATTTGTTGGTAGATTTCGCCAGCGAATTCGAAATCATTGCCCTTTAAACTCAGCTCCAGGAGAGCTAATATTTCGCTAGTGGGCCTATTGTTATCAGGATATTTATCAAATGCTCTGCGAACAGAAGTCAAACCCCTTTCGATGTCAATGTTTGTGTACATAGCATCGATGTCGAGGGTTATCAAGAGTGAGTTTGGAGGAACAGAAATTTTGGAGACCTCGGATAGGAAATCCTCAGTGTTGTTCAAAAAGCTGAAATGTCTATTCGCAATTGGTTGTAGGTGGTAATCAATAATTTCACTAATTCGATAAGATTCAGAGCCGCAATCAGAGATAATAGGTCGACCCGGTGGTATCATAGGGTCGGACCATGACTCAATAGGTTTATGAATTTTTGGCAAAAGGTAAAACGTACGTGGATTTGAATCTCGTTTAGCAGTAAGGTATTTAAACTGCTTTTTCGTTATGGCCTTGTTGTCAGCCATTTCTTTAAGGATTCCATTAAATTTATCACAATTATTTTGCCAGAGTGGTTCGTCTAATTTGCGGTAGTGTTTCAGATTACTGAGTTGCCGATGCGCTTCACGAATATAATTATCCTTACGCATTATTACAGTAGCAGATCCCTTGTCAGCAGGCTTTATAATGATGTCATTGTTTTTACGCAAACCTGTTAAGGCTAAACGTTCTTGATATGACAAATTTTGATGATTTTTAGGAAATTCTAAATTTTCAACACGCTCCTTGATAGCTTTTATACTATCAGGGATCGCAGGGTCAACCAACTTCGAGTTAGGTGCCCATCCAGTTTTTTCAACAAAAGGTAGAAAGTTGTTTTTCTTGGAATTTCGAAAAAAGTCTGCTAATTTTACACGGTGAGAAAATTCTTCAATTTCCCATAAGCCATTATCTAAAAGGGCATCTATGTCGACTTTGGGCCGTGGTGTTGGTACATATGTTAGACCCAGATTTAGCAACGATCTTTCTGCTTCAGACAATGTAGAACCAGTTAGGTTAATGATATTACAACCTAGGCCAATTTCTGGGTGGTTAGTACCCTGACCCATAGTTAGTTTAAATTAAGGTGCGATAACCAACTATTATACATCCTATTTGCAGTGCACTCAGTCCAGTGGATGTTGTCCTCAACCACCTGAAATTCAGACACGGGGAGGCTGGGCAGGATAGGGACCTTGGCCCTTAAGGCCTCGACACGGCTATTAACGAATTGTATGTTTCGTTTCTGGGTTGTAGTCAGGTGCTTCGAATAATTTAGTTTGGCAAAGTGAACTTTAGCCTTTGGAAATTTAGAACGCATGGTACTAAATAGATTCTCAATTCTTTGGGAGGTGTCATGCTGAAGTTCGTCCTTATCATTAATTCCGATGTTAAGGATGATACGCTGAGGTTGGAAGACCTCATTGTGTTTTCTAACCATATTCCTAATGTGGTTTATCTTAGCACCTGGATAGATTGCTACCTGCATATCTGGATGAGGTGTCTGATTGATACGAGCTAAATTTGAAGACCCAATCAGCAGAATCTTCTTGTTCAGAGTAGGAAGGCGCCATTCATTCTTGTTATCCACCACGAACCGAAACTTGTAGAAAGACCTATGCTCTTTGGGTGTATCCCTAGGCGTAGGTTTGGGCTTAGGTGTGGGCGTAAATTTAGGTTGTGGTGGCATGGACCTTGGCGTCGACGATCTGGTCTTTTGACCAGGTCGGTCAGTAGCTGCTCTCTGTGGAAGGGGAGGAAACTCGACTGGGGACAGTGGCGAGACCGGAAGTGGGATCTGACTAGGATCCACATAAGCGGGCACTGACGGTGACCATGCTGGCAGTGGAATCAGGAGCGGATCCACCACAGGAGACTGCAGGGGGAACACTGGTGAGCTCTGGTTATTCACCCGCTTAACTACTGGGGGACTCTCAGTGGGTGACCTATTCCGTTTCCGATTTGATTGTGGGATGACTGGTACGGTCAAGGCTGACCTTGCAGTCGGTGTGCCTGGTAGGGCCACAGAGGGCCCTGCAGTTGATGTTCCTGGTAAGGTCACAGGTGACCCTACAGGGGGTGTTGTACTATGGCAGGTTCTAAAATGTGGATCAAAAGGTCTGATGAAATCATAAAACTGATCAATTGATGAAGAATGAAACTTCCTGCCATAGTTATTTCGGGCCCAATTTATTGCTGTGGTCTTCGCTCTACCTAATTCTAAATTTGGTTTGGACTGAGCTTCGATGAGGAGCGACATAAGACGACCAAGCTGGAAATTATAGTGACTAATGTTAACCTGGACTAAAGATATGGCCCATTTCAAATTTGCTGCTAAGATGTCCTTACGGACCTCGGCGTTTGGCATCGCTGGTTTACAGAAGAAATTCTGTCTCTCTAACTCTGACACTTTCCAGCTCAATCCAGGAGGCAAACTGCCCCTACGTACATGAGCATTCAAGATGCCAAGGTGGTGAAAACATTGTATAATCATGTAGTAACACTTGGTTAGTGCAGCCTGGGCAGATGGCGGGCGACTGTCGTTAGACCTCCTGTCATCCCGTCTTCTACTCTTGCTAACTCCAGCCATAATGTTACTAGTTAGATAATTCAATGTTTCTGCCACTAAAATCTACAAGAATACCAAAAAATTGAGGGGACCTAATGGAATCGTGAACCAAGGGAAGTCTATCGAATTACAAGCCTAACAAAATCTACAATCGCATCAAAAATCTACCGCTGAAAAAAAGAAGGTTATGATTAAGCATGTTAATATTTAAATAATTCATATAAACTATTAAAGGATAATTGTGTATATTACCAATAATCCTATGCACCGTCGTGAAGTGGGCGACCGGTTTCGACAAGGTTTGTCAGCTTCAGGCCACAGAACAAATCTGCCTGTCCACCAAAAATCTGTCTATTTATTAGAATTGATGGCCTTATGGATGTGGCTTAGATTAGTGTTCAATTGTACTTTGAAAATTTTAAATTTTATTCACATTAAAGAGTTGGACTGCCACAGATGTTTAAAAACTATTGTCTAAATCCATTGACGTTGATTGAGTTCTCTAAGGTTTCTGAGTGGGCTTCCAGTAATACTCTCATGAATGAGTGGCGGTTGATCAAAGAGATCAAGCCATGCATATTAACCCAGTGAGCTCGATTCTGTTTGTTCAGAACGAGGTTCTATTATCGGTCTGTTGATTGATCAAAGGGATCCCACAACGGTCATTAATCATTTGAACAGTGAACTCTATTTCAAAAGGTGTTGTTGGACTTTGTTTTCAAGTCTTTTGAAGTCGAATTTAGGAAAGAACATTTTTTAATTTCCAACAATAAAATAATTGTCTATAGAATTTAGACTAGTAGGATTCACGTGTATTTGATAGATTTAATGAGCAATATGAATTTCGAGTTCCTTCCATCCATCCATCCACCCACCCACCAACCCATCCACCCACCCATCCATCGACCCACCCATCCATCGACCCACCCATCCAACCATCCATCAATCCATCCATCCATTCAGTTAATGAAGGAAGGAGTGACAGAAGGAAGACAAATGAAGAAAGGATGGATGAAGTAAGGAAGGAAGAATGGAGGGAGGGAGGGATGGCGGGAGGGAATGAGGGTGGGACGGGGGGGGGGGGTCGAGGATCGATGAAGGAGGGAGGGAGGGAGGAAGGAAGGCAGGAAGAAAGGAAGAATGGAGGGAGGGAGGGATGGCGGGAGGGAATGAGGGTGGGACAGAGGGTGCGAGGATCGATGAAGGAGGGAGGGAGGGAGGGAGGGAGGAAGGAAGGCAGGCAGGAAGGAAGGAAGGGATGGTGGAAGGGAGTGAGGGTGGGACAGAGGGTGCGAGGATCGAGGGAGGAGGGAGGGAGGAAGGAAGGAATGAAGAAGAATGGAGGGAGGGACGGAGGGAGGGAGGGGGAAGGGAGGAAGGAAGGACAGAATGAAGGAAGGACAGACGGATGGACGGACGGGCGGGAATGAGGGAGGGAGGAAGGATGGATGGATTGAGGAGGGAAGGAAGGAAGGAGGAATGGAGAATGGAGTGAGGCAGGGAGGGATTGAGGGCGGGAGGGAGCGAGGGAGGGAGGGAGAGGGGAGGGAGGGAGGAAGGAGGGAGAAGGAAGGAAGGAATGGAGGAAGGAATTGAGGGAGGGGGAGGGAGGGAAAGAGCGAGGAAGGAAGGAAGGACGGACGGACGGACGGACGGACGGGAGGACGGACGGGAGGGAGGGAGGGATGAAAGAAGGAAGGAAGGAAGGAAGGAAGGAAGGAAGGAAGGAAGGAAGGAAGGAAGGAAGGAAGGAAGGAAGGACGGACGGACGGACGGGTGGGAGGGAGGGATGAAAGAAGGAAGGAAGGAAGGAAGGAAGGAAAGAAGGAAGGAAGGAAGGGTGCGAATGGGGTGGGAATGAGGGAGGGAGTGAGGGAGGGAAGGAAGGAAGGAAGGTGGGAAGGAAGGAAGGAAGGAGGGAGGGAGGGAAGGAAGGAAGGAAGGAAGGAAGGAAGGAAGGAAGGAAGGAAGGGAGGGAGGGAGGGAGGGAGGGAGTGAAGGAAGGAAGGCAGGAAGGGACGGAGGAGGGAGGGAAGGAGGGAGGGAAGGAGGGAGGGAAGGAGGGAGGGAAGGAGGGAGGGAAGGAGGGAGGGAATGGCGGGAATGAGGGAGGGATGGAGGGAGGGAGGGAGGACGGAAGGAAGGAGGGAGGGAAGGAAGGAAGGAAATGATGAACGGATCAAAACTATTGTTAAGAAGACAGACTAAATTGATGGAATGATGGTATGCCAGACAGATTTGCCACGACGGTATGGTGCAATAACTAGTGTGTTAGTAAGACAATAAAACAATAGAACTGGCACTCGCTTGTAGGTGGTTATATAATTAAACGCACTGGCTCAGGATCTCCCAAGGTTGGGAGATATTTTTTATTTATTTTATTGTCTGAGATTTGTTATGTTTGTTTGATAGAGGCGGTATGGCCTATAAAATATGAATAATATATATCATTCATTCTGAAGGTTTTTGAAGAGTTAATTTCGAATTAACCAAGATGTCACGTAGATTGGAGTTTTTCTTAAAGGCTATCACTGGACGCAAATTGAGAGGTTTTTTCATTTTATCCTGCAATTTATGATATTCATCTTTCAAAATTTCAGAAATTTCAACATTTTTTCGATTGTATGTTAAAGTGAATGGAATAATTTCACGTTGATCAGCAAGACCAGGGTCCACGTTTATGCCACTCGGCCATTTTGTTTTCAGTTGCTTAATCCAAAATGATTCTCGAAGTTTTCTTTGTTTATCAGTCTCTTCGGCCGTAGCAGAAAGAGGCAGTTGCTCAATAGGCATAATTTCAAAGTGTCTATCGACAGAATGACCAGGAAGATTGAAATGTTGAGCTACGTTGGTGTCCTCGTCGTGTCTAATATCGCAAAGGTGTCTAGTTGCTCGCCATCTGAAAGGGCATTTTGTTTCACCGACATACTGCTTTTGGCATAATTTGCAAGATATTAAATAGATAACATTTTTAGAATCGCAATCTAAATTAGACTGAAGTTGGAATTTGCTTTTGTTCTGATAACTGACAAATGTTGTCTGATTAGGTAGATAGAGGTCTAATTTACACCTCTTCTTTCCACATTTCTGAGATTGTCCTACGCCTATAATCGGACGATTGTGACGAATTTTGGTAGGCTTTTGATCGGCAGCCTTATCAGTAATAGTTTCCAAATCATGTAAAGTTTCGGATTTTATTTTGCGCAAAAATCGTGTTGAATATCCCCTCGGTTTGAGGGCTTTAAATAAGGTGGAACAGGCAGAATCAAAATTCTTTCTATCACTAGAATTTCGGTGAAATCGGATAATCTGTGATTTGATAATACCTTTAAAAGTATGAGGTGGATGGAAAGATTTCTTATGCAGTAGTTGATGGGAATCGGTGGGCTTAAAGAATACTTTGTAATCAAGAAGCCCACTCGTGTTATAATTTACACCTTTGTAGAGAGTAACGTCCAAAAAGTCTACGGACGACTGGTCGATGTTGGCTTTAAGTTTGATGTTAGGATCGTGATTGTTCAAAATAGTGAAAAATTCATCAAACTCTTCCCTCGAATGATTCCAGATCATAAAAATATCATCGAGGTAACGGCGGTAAAATAAGGGCTGCTTAGGACATTTGTTAAGCGCATCCTCTTCCCACTCAGCTACATAGATGTTGGCAAAACTAGGACTAACACGTTTACCCATAGCGCATCAACAGATTTGTTGGTAGATTTCGCCAGCGAATTCGAAATCATTGCCCTTTAAACTCAGCTCCAGGAGAGCTAATATTTCGCTAGTGGGCCTATTGTTATCGGGATATTTATCAAATGCTCTGCGAACAGAAGACAACCCCCTTTCGATGTCAATGTTTGTGTACATAGCATCGATGTCGAGGGTTATCAAGAGTGAGTTTGGAGGAACAGAAATTTTGGAGACCTCGGATAGGAAATCCTCAGTGTTGTTCAAAAAGCTGAAATGTCTATTCGCAATTGGTTGTAGGTGGTAATCAATAATTTCACTAATTCGATAAGATTCAGAGCCGCAATCAGAGATAATAGGTCGACCCGGTGGTATCATAGGGTCGGACCATGACTCAATAGGTTTATGAATTTTTGGCAAAAGGTAAAACGTACGTGGATTTGAATCTCGTTTAGCAGTAAGGTATTTAAACTGCTTTTTCGTTATGGCCTTTTTGTCAGCCATTTCTTTAAGGATTCCATTAAATTTATCACAATTATTTTGCCAGAGTGGTTCGTCTAATTTGCGGTAGTGTTTCAGATTACTGAGTTGCCGATGTGCTTCACGAATATAATTATCCTTACGCATTACTACAGTAGCAGATCCCTTGATCCCGGTGAGAAAATTCTTCAATTTCCCATAAGCCATTATCTAAAAGAGCATCTATGTCGACTTTGGGCCGTGGTGTTGGTACATATGTTAGACCAAGATTTAGCAACGATCTTTCTGCTTCAGACAATGTAGAACCAGTTAGGTTAATGATATTACCACCTAGGCCAATTTCTGGGTGGTTAGTACCCTGACCCGTAGTTAGTTTAAATTAAGGTGCGATAACCAACTATTATACATCCTATTTGCAGTGCACTCAGTCCAGTGGATGTTGTCCTCAACCACCTGAAATTCAGACACGGGGAGGCTGGGCAGGATAGGGACCTTGGCCCTTAAGGCCTCTACACGGCTGTTAACGAATTGTATGTTTCGTTTCTGGGTTGTAGTCAGGTGCTTCGAATAATTTAGTTTGGCAAAGTGAACTTTAGCCTTTGGAAATTTAGAACGCATGGTACTAAATAGATTCTCAATTCTTTGGGAGGTGTCATGCTGAAGTTCGTCCTTATCATTAATTCCGATGTTAAGGATGATACGCTGAGGTTGGAAGACCTCATTGTGTTTTCTAACCATATTCCTAATGTGGTTTATCTTAGCACCTGGATAGATTGCTACCTGCATATCTGGATGAGGTGTCTGATTGATACGAGCTAAATTTGAAGACCCAATCAGCAGAATCTTCTTGTTCAGAGTAGGAAGGCGCCATTCATTCTTGTTATCCACCACGAACCGAAACTTGTAGAAAGACCTATGCTCTTTGGGTGTATCCCTAGGCGTAGGTTTGGGCTTAGGTGTGGGCGTAAATTTAGGTTGTGGTGGCATGGACCTTGGCGTCGACGATCTGGTCTTTTGACCAGGTCGGTCAGTAGCTGCTCTCTGTGGAAGGGGAGGAAACTCGACTGGGGACAGTGGCGAGACCGGAAGTGGGATCTGACTAGGATCCACATAAGCGGGCACTGACGGTGACCATGCTGGCAGTGGAATCAGGAGCGGATCCACCACAGGAGACTGCAGGGGGAACACTGGTGAGCTCTGGTTATTCACCCGCTTAACTACTGGGGGACTCTCAGTGGGTGACCTATTCCGTTTCCGATTTGATTGTGGGATGACTGGTACGGTCAAGGCTGACCTTGCAGTCGGTGTGCCTGGTAGGGCCACAGAGGGCCCTGCAGTTGATGTTCCTGGTAAGGTCACAGGTGACCCTACAGGGGGTGTTGTACTATGGCAGGTTCTAAAATGTGGATCAAAAGGTCTGATGAAATCATAAAACTGATCAATTGATGAAGAATGAAACTTCCTGCCATAGTTATTTCGGGCCCAATTTATTGCTGTGGTCTTCGCTCTACCTAATTCTAAATTTGGTTTGGACTGAGCTTCGATGAGGAGCGACATAAAGACGACCAAGCTGGAAATTATAGTGACTAATGTTAACCTGGACTAAAGATATGGCCCATTTCAAATTTGCTGCTAAGATGTCCTTACGGACCTCGGCGTTTGGCATCGCTGGTTTACAGAAGAAATTCTGTCTCTCTAACTCTGACACTTTCCAGCTCAATCCAGGAGGCAAACTGCCCCTACGTACATGAGCATTCAAGATGCCAAGGTGGTGAAAACATTGTATAATCATGTAGTAACACTTGGTTAGTGCAGCCTGGGCAGATGGCGGGCGACTGTCGTTAGACCTCCTGTCATCCCGTCTTCTACTCTTGCTAACTCCAGCCATAATGTTACTAGTTAGATAATTCAATGTTTCTGCCACTAAAATCTACAAGAATACCAAAAAATTGAGGGGACCTAATGGAATCGTGAACCAAGGGAAGTCTATCGAATTACAAGCCTAACAAAATCTACAATCGCATCAAAAATCTACCGCTGAAAAAAAGAAGGTTATGATTAAGCATGTTAATATTTAAATAATTCATATAAACTATTAAAGGATAATTGTGTATATTACCAATAATCCTATGCACCGTCGTGAAGTGGGCGACCGGTTTCGACAAGGTTTGTCAGCTTCAGGCCACAGAACAAATCTGCCTGTCCACCAAAAATCTGTCTATTTATTAGAATTGATGGCCTTATGGATGTGGCTTAGATTAGTGTTCAATTGTACTTTGAAAATTTTAAATTTTATTCACATTAAAGAGTTGGACTGCCACAGATGTTTAAAAACTATTGTCTAAATCCATTGACGTTGATTGAGTTCTCTAAGGTTTCTGAGTGGGCTTCCAGTAATACTCTCATGAATGAGTGGCGGTTGATCAAAGAGATCAAGCCATGCATATTAACCCAGTGAGCTCGATTCTGTTTGTTCAGAACGAGGTTCTATTATCGGTCTGTTGATTGATCAAAGGGATCCCACAACGGTCATTAATCATTTGAACAGTGAACTCTATTTCAAAAGGTGTTGTTGGACTTTGTTTTCAAGTCTTTTGAAGTCGAATTTAGGAAAGAACATTTTTTAATTTCCAACAATAAAATAATTGTCTATAGAATTTAGACTAGTAGGATTCACGTGTATTTGATAGATTTAATGAGCAATATGAATTTCGAGTTCCTTCCATCCATCCATCCACCCACCCACCAACCCATCCACCCACCCATCCATCGACCCACCCATCCATCCATCCATCCAACCATCCATCAATCCATCCATCCATTCAGTTAATGAAGGAAGGAGTGACAGAAGGAAGACAAATGAAGAAAGGATGGATGAAGTAAGGAAGGAAGAAAGGAAGAATGGAGGGAGGGAGGGGATGGCGGGAGGGAATGAGGGTGGGACGGGGGGGGTCGAGGATCGATGAAGGAGGAGGGAGGGAGGAAGGAAGGCAGGAAGAAAGGAAGAATGAGGGAGGGAGGGATGGCGGGAGGGAATGAGGGGTGGGACGGGGGGGGGGGAGGATCGATGAAGGAGGGAGGGAGGGAGGGAGGGAGGAAGGAAGGCAGGCAGGAAGGAAGGAAGGGATGGTGGAAGGGAGTGAGGGTGGGACAGAGGGGTGCGAGGATCGAGGGAGGAGGGAGGGAGGAAGGAAGGAATGAAGAAGAATGGAGGGAGGGACGGAGGGAGGGAGGGGGAAGGGAGAAGGAAGGACAGAATGAAGGAAGGACAGACGGATGGACGGACGGGCGGGAATGAGGGAGGGAGGAAGGATGGATGGATTGAGGAGGAAGGAAGGAAGGAGGAATGGAGAATGGAGTGAGGCAGGGAGGGATTGAGGGCGGGAGGGAGCGAGGGAGGGAGGGAGAGGGGAGGGAGGGAGGAAGGAGGGAGAAGGAAGGAAGGAATGGAGGAAGGAATTGAGGGAGGGGGAGGGAGGGAAAGAGCGAGGAAGGAAGGAAGGAGGAAGGAAGGAAGGAAGGAAGGGAAGGACGGACGGGAGGGAGGGAGGGATGAAAGAAGGAAGGAAGGAAGGAAGGAAGGAAGGAAGGAAGGAAGGAAGGAAGGAAGGAAGGAAGGAAGGACGGACGGACGGACGGGTGGGAGGGAGGGATGAAAGAAGGAAGGAAGGAAGGAAGGAAGGAAAGAAGGAAGGAAGGAAGGGTGCGAATGGGGTGGGAATGAGGGAGGGAGTGAGGGAGGGAAGGAAGGAAGGAAGGTGGGAAGGAAGGAAGGAAGGAGGGAGGGAGGGAGGGAGGAGGGAGGAGGGGAGAGAGGGAGGAGGGAAGGAAGGAAGGGAGGGAGGGAGGGAGGGAGGGAGTGAAGGAAGGAAGGCAGGAAGGGACGGAGGAGGGAGGGAAGGAGGGAGGGAAGGAGGGAGGGAAGGAGGGAGGGAAGGAGGGAGGGAAGGAGGGAGGGAATGGCGGGAATTGAGGGAGGGATGGAGGGAGGGAGGGAGGACGGAAGGAGGGAGGGAAGGAAGGAAGGAAATGATGAACGGATCAAAACTATTGTTAAGAAGACAGACTAAATTGATGGAATGATGGTATGCCAGACAGATTTGCCACGACGGTATGGTGGCAATAACTAGTGTGTTAGTAAGACAATAAAACAATAGAACTGGCACTCGCTTGTAGGTGGTTATATAATTAAACGCACTGGCTCAGGATCTCCCAAGGTTGGGAGATATTTTTATTTATTTTATTGTCTGAGATTTGTTATGTTTGTTTGATAGAGGCGGTATGGCCTATAAAATATGAATAATATATATCATTCATTCTGAAGGTTTTTGAAGAGTTAATTTCGAATTAACCAAGATGTCACGTAGATTGGAGTTTTTCTTAAAGGCTATCACTGGACGCAAATTGAGAGGTTTTTTCATTTTATCCTGCAATTTATGATATTCATCTTTCAAAATTTCAGAAATTTCAACATTTTTTCGATTGTATGTTAAAGTGAATGGAATAATTTCACGTTGATCCTTGTGCGTGCGTGCATGCCCCGGTGTGTGCATGCGTGGCGCCAGAAGACTATTTTTGAAAATTTTGGAAATGACTGGCTCTGTTGGCTATCCATTTGTCTAGACATTGCGACAGCAAACACCACCCACCACCCTCCTATATCCTCCACCCCATCATCATCACCAACACCCACCACCATCACGACGAGCATCAACACCAACACCTTCAACACCACAGCCACTAGCACCACCAATGCCAGTACCGACATCCACCACCAACCACTAGGCACCACCGCCACCACCGCATGTTGTGGATTGCGATCTCTTGTTGAGGATTTGCGGGCATATGTTGCGGATTGCGGGGGCGCATGATGCGGATTTGCGGGCATATGTTGTCGATTGCGGGTGCATGATGCGGATTGTGCATATGAGCAAGACCTTTATTAAATCCTCATTGACATACCCTCTCCAACCTATACACCATTTTTTTAAACACAGAGCTCTCACACATTGCGACTGTCAGAGTCAGTCATTCTGGTGATAAATTTTCAAAATAGCCTTCTCTAAAGCTGCAAGTATGAACATGAAGCAATTCGCTATGGGTTGGCGGGTGCGTGGGTGGTGGGGTTAATGCATGGTGTTGGGTGTAGGTCGTAGTGGTGGAGGTGATGGTGTTGTTGGTGGTGGGTGTTGGTGATGATGATGGTGGTTGGTGGGGGTGTTTACCGGCGCAATGACTAGACAAATGGATAGCCTACAGTGCCAGTCATTCCGATGATTAATTTCCAAAAATAGCCTTCTCTAAGGATACAAGTATGAATATGAAGAAAATAGAAATTTTCTACGGGTTGGCGGGTGCATGGGTGGTGGTGGTGGGGTTAATGCATGTTGTTGGGTGTAGGACGTAGTGGTGGTGGTGGTGGTGGTGGTGGTGGTGGTGGTGGTGGTGGTGGTGGTGGTGGTGGTGGTGGTGGGTGTTGGCGATGATGATGGCTGTTGGTGGGGGGTGTTTACTGGTGCAATGACTAGACAAATGGATAGCCTACAGTGCCAGTCATTCCGATGATTAATTTTCAAAAATAGCCTTCTCTAAGGATACAAGTATGAATATGAAGAAAATAGAAATTTGCTATGGGTTGGGCGGGTGCGTGGGTGGTGGTGGTGGTGGGGTTAATGCCATGGTGTTGGGTGTAGGTCCTAGTAGGTGGTGGTGGTGGTGGTGGTGGTGGTGGTGGTGGTGGTGGTGGTTGTGGTGGTGGTGGTGGTGGTGGTGGTGGTGGGTGTTGGCGATGTGCCCGCAAATCCGCAACATACGCCCGCAAATCCGCATCATGCGCCGCAATCCGCAACATACGCCCGCACATCCTCAACATGCAAAACCGCAATCCGCAATCCACAACAAGAGGTCGCAATCCACAACATGCGGTGGTGGTGGTGGTGGTTGTGCCTAGTGGTTGGTGGTGGATGTCGGTACTGGTGTTGGTGGTGCTAGTGGCAGTGGTGTTGAAGGTGGTGGTGTTGATGCTCGTCGGTGATGGTGATGATGATGGGGGCGGAGGATATAGGTGGGTGTGGTGGTGGTGTTTGCTGTCGTAATGTCTAGACAACTGGTTAGCCAGCAGAGCCAGTCATTCTGATGATAACTTTTCAAAAATAGTCTTCTGGCGCATGCATGCACACAAGGGCGCACACCGGGGCATGCACGCCCGCACAAGGGTACAATGTATAACTAGCAGTATCGCGCATTAGCACATGTGCATACGAGCGAGACCTTTATTAAATCCTCATGACCCTCTCCAACCTATACGCCATTTTTTCAAACACAGAGCTCTCACACATTGCGACCACAATGTCTAGACAAATGGATAGCTATCAGAGTCAGTCATTCCGGTGATAAATTTTCAAAAATAGCCTTCTCTAAAGATGCAAGTATGAATATGAAGAAATTCGCTATGGGTTGGCGGTGCGTGGGTGGTGGGGTTAATGCATGGTGTTGGGTGTTGGTCGTAGTGGAGGAGGTGGTGGTGATGTTGGTGGTCGGTGTTGGTGATGATGATGGTGGTTGGTGGGGGGTGTTTACCGGCGCAATGACTAGACAAATGGATAGCCTACAGTGCCAGTCATTCCGATGATTAATTTTCAAAAATAGCCTTCTCTAAGGATACAAGTATGAATATGAAGAAAATAGAAATTTGCTACGGGTTGGCGGGTGCGTGGGTGGTGGTGGTGGGGTTAAAAAAAAAATGCATGGTGTTGGGTGTAGGTCGTAGTGGTGGTGGTGGTGGTGGTGGTGGTGGTGGTGGTGGTGTGGTGGTGGTGGTGGTGGTGGTGGTGGTGGTGGTGATGGTGGTGGTGGTAGGTGGGTGTTGGCGATGATGATGGTGGTTGGTGAGGGGGGTGTTTACTGGCACAATGACTAGACAAATGGATAGCCTACAGTGCCAGTCATTCCGATGATTAATTTTCAAAAATAGCCTTCTCTAAGGATACAAGTATGAATATGAAGAAAATAGAAATTTGCTACGGGTTGGCGGGTGCATGGGTGGTGGTGGTGGGGTTAATGCATGGTGTTGGGTGTAGGTCGTAGTGGTGGTGGTGGTGGTGGTGATGGTGGTGGTGGTGGTGGTGGTGGTGGGTGTTGGCGATGATGATGGTGGTTGGTGGGGGGTGTTTACTTGCGCAATGACTAGACAAATGGATAGCCTACAGTGCCAGTCATTCAGATGATAAATTTTCAAAAATAGCCTTCTCTAAGGATGCAAGTAGGAATATGAAGAAATTCGCTATTTGTTGGCGGGTGCATGGGTGTTGGTGGTGGGGTTAATGCATGGTGTTGGGTGTAGGTCGTAGTGGGGGTGGTGATGGTGGGTGTTGGCGATGATAATGGTGGTTGGTGGGGGGTGTTTGCCGGCGCAATGACTAGACAAATGGATAGCCTGCAGTGCCAGTCATTCCGATGATAAATTTCAAAAATAGTCTTCTCTTGTACCACAAATATGAATATGAAGAAATTCGAGGGTTAAAAGGGTTAATAGAGTCCATGTAATGACGTAACACGAGGTGGTCGCTTAGGGCAGGACTGAATTATATAGTAAAAAACATGGTTATAAAGTATCACTGCTCTGTAGCCAAAAGGACACATTTATATTTGTAGTAAACGGTCATCTATGATTATGCTACTACGCTCAAAATGTTGCTCTTAATTGTCGTATCTTTAAGCGTCGGTAAACAGCAATAGCCGGTGAGCGGGTGCAGGCGTTATTATCGATTTTTACAAACTCACGGCGAGGACATTGTAATATCCCGTGCTTAGAACTAGAGGGGTGGTACATTCTTATAGTATTCCTTAACACGTGACATGTTTGTATCTTGATTAAAGATTGATCTTGGTGCTTTAACATTCTTTCGTTATTAACACATGGTATGTTTGTATCTCGATTAAGGACCTTTCTCACGGCTAATGTGTCAGTAATGGTTAAATCATACACAACAAATAATCTTTTTAGCATAAGTACGCTCGACATACAATTCTATAAACGCACGGAACCCCTCAGAGATATAATGACCACATTTTAACCATCGTATCTAAAACGACTGACGTTATTGCTAAGTATTTAAAAAACAATTTGTGCGTAATGACGGTTAAAAGTCAATCAAAATATTCAACAAAAATAGTTTTTCTAATAACGTTAGCGACGTCAAATTAATTTCAAAATATTCAACAGTTTTCCTGTATGGTATCGATGAAAATGAGATATGGGGAAGGGGAATTCGTCGGTGAAAGGGTTAACTTCTTTTTAACCCATGATAGAATCCAATCCATCACCCACCAAGTCTTGGTTACCATTCCAACCGAACATACCATTAATACAAGATTATTTTTAATATTTTGTTGCTAATCTGTCTGGTAGCTGTTGCTAAGACAGTAACAGCTTACAGGCAGTCTCTAAATATTCTACAGTTTACTAATAACGTTAGCGATGAAACAGTCAGATTATTTTCAAAATATTCAACAGTTTACCTGTATGGTATCTATAGAAAATGAACTATATATTCATCGGTATTAGGGTTAACTTCTTTTTAACCCATGATACAATCCATCACCACCAAGTCTTGGTTACCATTCCAACCGAACATACCATTAATACGAGATTATTTTTAATATTTTGTTGCTAATCTGTCTGGTAGCTGTTGCTAAGACAGTAACAGCTTACAGACAGTCTCTAAATATTCTACAGTTTTAACTAATAACGTTAGCGACGAAGCAGTCAAATTATTTTCAAAATATACAGCAATACCGTAATTCCCTCATACATCCTCAACCTCCTCCTCCTACGGCCTCCGTTATCAGACCACCTCTTAAAATCTATTTTGTTACTAATCTATCTGGTAGCTGTTGCTAAGACAATAACAGCTTACAGGCAGTCTCTAAATATTCTACAGTTTACTATTAGACCACCTCTTAAAATCTATTTTGTTACTAATCTGTCTGGTAGCTGTTGCTAAGACAGTAACAGCTTACAGGCAGTCTCTAAATATTCTACAGTTTACTAATGACGTTAGCGACGAAACAGTCAAATTATTTTCAAAATATACATCAATATCCTACCATAATTCCTCATACATCCTCAACCTCCTCCTCATACGACCTCCATTATCAGGCCACCTCTTAAACTCTATTCTTTTACATTACTCTCTTATTATTTTTACATTATCTACCACGGTAGATAACCATGGAGGGGGGAGCGCCGCCGCTATGTTCAAACATAAAATACACAACTTTTAAACTTTTAATGGTTAACTAATTCAAAATA
>CM067369.1:198713527-198768527 GCA_034401795.1 Chaetoderma sp. LZ-2023a
GACACGTGTGTTAATTTTGATGATTTTTAGGAAATTCTAAATTTTCAACACGCTCCTTGATAGCTTTTATACTATCAGGGATCGCAGGGTCAACCAACTTCGAGTTAGGTGCCCATCCAGTTTTTTCAACAAAAGGTAGAAAGTTGTTTTTCTTGGAATTTCGAAAAAAGTCTGCTAATTTTACACGGTGAGAAAATTCTTCAATTTCCCATAAGCCATTATCTAAAAGGGCATCTATGTCGACTTTGGGCCGTGGTGTTGGTACATATGTTAGACCCAGATTTAGCAACGATCTTTCTGCTTCAGACAATGTAGAACCAGTTAGGTTAATGATATTACAACCTAGGCCAATTTCTGGGTGGTTAGTACCCTGACCCATAGTTAGTTTAAATTAAGGTGCGATAACCAACTATTATACATCCTATTTGCAGTGCACTCAGTCCAGTGGATGTTGTCCTCAACCACCTGAAATTCAGACACGGGGAGGCTGGGCAGGATAGGGACCTTGGCCCTTAAGGCCTCGACACGGCTATTAACGAATTGTATGTTTCGTTTCTGGGTTGTAGTCAGGTGCTTCGAATAATTTAGTTTGGCAAAGTGAACTTTAGCCTTTGGAAATTTAGAACGCATGGTACTAAATAGATTCTCAATTCTTTGGGAGGTGTCATGCTGAAGTTCGTCCTTATCATTAATTCCGATGTTAAGGATGATACGCTGAGGTTGGAAGACCCTCATTGTGTTTTCTAACCATATTCCTAATGTGGTTTATCTTAGCACCTGGATAGATTGCTACCTGCATATCTGGATGAGGTGTCTGATTGATACGAGCTAAATTTGAAGACCCAATCAGCAGAATCTTCTTGTTCAGAGTAGGAAGGCGCCATTCATTCTTGTTATCCACCACGAACCGAAACTTGTAGAAAGACCTATGCTCTTTGGGTGTATCCCTAGGCGTAGGTTTGGGCTTAGGTGTGGGCGTAAATTTAGGTTGTGGTGGCATGGACCTTGGCGTCGACGATCTGGTCTTTTGACCAGGTCGGTCAGTAGCTGCTCTCTGTGGAAGGGGAGGAAACTCGACTGGGGACAGTGGCGAGACCGGAAGTGGGATCTGACTAGGATCCACATAAGCGGGCACTGACGGTGACCATGCTGGCAGTGGAATCAGGAGCGGATCCACCACAGGAGACTGCAGGGGGAACACTGGTGAGCTCTGGTTATTCACCCGCTTAACTACTGGGGGACTCTCAGTGGGTGACCTATTCCGTTTCCGATTTGATTGTGGGATGACTGGTACGGTCAAGGCTGACCTTGCAGTCGGTGTGCCTGGTAGGGCCACAGAGGGCCCTGCAGTTGATGTTCCTGGTAAGGTCACAGGTGACCCTACAGGGGGTGTTGTACTATGGCAGGTTCTAAAATGTGGATCAAAAGGTCTGATGAAATCATAAAACTGATCAATTGATGAAGAATGAAACTTCCTGCCATAGTTATTTCGGGCCCAATTTATTGCTGTGGTCTTCGCTCTACCTAATTCTAAATTTGGTTTGGACTGAGCTTCGATGAGGAGCGACATAAGACGACCAAGCTGGAAATTATAGTGACTAATGTTAACCTGGACTAAAGATATGGCCCATTTCAAATTTGCTGCTAAGATGTCCTTACGGACCTCGGCGTTTGGCATCGCTGGTTTACAGAAGAAATTCTGTCTCTCTAACTCTGACACTTTCCAGCTCAATCCAGGAGGCAAACTGCCCCTACGTACATGAGCATTCAAGATGCCAAGGTGGTGAAAACATTGTATAATCATGTAGTAACACTTGGTTAGTGCAGCCTGGGCAGATGGCGGGCGACTGTCGTTAGACCTCCTGTCATCCCGTCTTCTACTCTTGCTAACTCCAGCCATAATGTTACTAGTTAGATAATTCAATGTTTCTGCCACTAAAATCTACAAGAATACCAAAAAATTGAGGGGACCTAATGGAATCGTGAACCAAGGGAAGTCTATCGAATTACAAGCCTAACAAAATCTACAATCGCATCAAAAATCTACCGCTGAAAAAAAGAAGGTTATGATTAAGCATGTTAATATTTAAATAATTCATATAAACTATTAAAGGATAATTGTGTATATTACCAATAATCCTATGCACCGTCGTGAAGTGGGCGACCGGTTTCGACAAGGTTTGTCAGCTTCAGGCCACAGAACAAATCTGCCTGTCCACCAAAAATCTGTCTATTTATTAGAATTGATGGCCTTATGGATGTGGCTTAGATTAGTGTTCAATTGTACTTTGAAAATTTTAAATTTTATTCACATTAAAGAGTTGGACTGCCACAGATGTTTAAAAACTATTGTCTAAATCCATTGACGTTGATTGAGTTCTCTAAGGTTTCTGAGTGGGCTTCCAGTAATACTCTCATGAATGAGTGGCGGTTGATCAAAGAGATCAAGCCATGCATATTAACCCAGTGAGCTCGATTCTGTTTGTTCAGAACGAGGTTCTATTATCGGTCTGTTGATTGATCAAAGGGATCCCACAACGGTCATTAATCATTTGAACAGTGAACTCTATTTCAAAAGGTGTTGTTGGACTTTGTTTTCAAGTCTTTTGAAGTCGAATTTAGGAAAGAACATTTTTTAATTTCCAACAATAAAATAATTGTCTATAGAATTTAGACTAGTAGGATTCACGTGTATTTGATAGATTTAATGAGCAATATGAATTTCGAGTTCCTTCCATCCATCCATCCACCCACCCACCAACCCATCCACCCACCCATCCATCGACCCACCCATCCATCCATCCATCCAACCATCCATCAATCCATCCATCCATTCAGTTAATGAAGGAAGGAGTGACAGAAGGAAGACAAATGAAGAAAGGATGGATGAAGTAAGGAAGGAAGAAAGGAAGAATGGAGGGAGGGAGGGATGGCGGGAGGGAATGAGGGTGGGACGGGGGGGGTCGAGGATCGATGAAGGAGGGAGGGAGGGAGGAAGGAAGCAGGAAGAAAGGAAGAATGGAGGGAGGGAGGGATGGCGGGAGGGAATGAGGGTGGGACGGGGGGGGGGAGGATCGATGAAGGAGGGAGGGAGGGAGGGAGGGAGGAAGGAAGGCAGGCAGGAAGGAAGGAAGGGATGGTGGAAGGGAGTGAGGGTGGGACAGAGGGTGCGAGGATCGAGGGAGGAGGGAGGGAGGAAGGAAGGAATGAAGAAGAATGGAGGGAGGGACGGAGGGAGGGAGGGGGAAGGGAGGAAGGAAGGACAGAATGAAGGAAGGACAGACGGATGGACGGACGGGCGGGAATGAGGGAGGGAGGAAGGATGGATGGATTGAGGAGGGAAGGAAGGAAGGAGGAATGGAGAATGGAGTGAGGCAGGGAGGGATTGAGGGCGGGAGGGAGCGAGGGAGGGAGGGAGAGGGGAGGGAGGGAGGAAGGAGGGAGAAGGAAGGAAGGAATGGAGGAAGGAATTGAGGGAGGGGGAGGGAGGGAAAGAGCGAGGAAGGAAGGAAGGAGGAAGGAAGGAAGGAAGGAAGGAAGGACGGACGGGAGGGAGGGAGGGATGAAAGAAGGAAGGAAGGAAGGAAGGAAGGAAGGAAGGAAGGAAGGAAGGAAGGAAGGAAGGAAGGAAGGAAGGACGGACGGACGGACGGGTGGGAGGGAGGGATGAAAGAAGGAAGGAAGGAAGGAAGGAAGGAAAGAAGGAAGGAAGGAAGGGTGCGAATGGGGTGGGAATGAGGGAGGGAGTGAGGGAGGGAAGGAAGGAAGGAAGGTGGGAAGGAAGGAAGGAAGGAGGGAGGGAGGGAGGGAGGAGGGAGGAGGGGAGAGAGGGAGGAGGGAAGGAAGGAAGGGAGGGAGGGAGGGAGGGAGGGAGTGAAGGAAGGAAGGCAGGAAGGGACGGAGGAGGGAGGGAAGGAGGGAGGGAAGGAGGGAGGGAAGGAGGGAGGGAAGGAGGGAGGGAAGGGAGGGAGGGAATGGCGGGAATGAGGGAGGGATGGAGGGAGGGAGGGAGGGACGGAAGGAAGGAGGGAGGGAAGGAAGGAAGGAAATGATGAACGGATCAAAACTATTGTTAAGAAGACAGACTAAATTGATGGAATGATGGTATGCCAGACAGATTTGCCACGACGGTATGGTGCAATAACTAGTGTGTTAGTAAGACAATAAAACAATAGAACTGGCACTCGCTTGTAGGTGGTTATATAATTAAACGCACTGGCTCAGGATCTCCCAAGGTTGGGAGATATTTTTTATTTATTTTATTGTCTGAGATTTGTTATGTTTGTTTGATAGAGGCGGTATGGCCTATAAAATATGAATAATATTATATCATTCATTCTGAAGGTTTTTGAAGAGTTAATTTCGAATTAACCAAGATGTCACGTAGATTGGAGTTTTTCTTAAAGGCTATCACTGGACGCAAATTGAGAGGTTTTTTCATTTTATCCTGCAATTTATGATATTCATCTTTCAAAATTTCAGAAATTTCAACATTTTTTCGATTGTATGTTAAAGTGAATGGAATAATTTCACGTTGATCAGCAAGACCAGGGTCCACGTTTATGCCACTCGGCCATTTTGTTTTCAGTTGCTTAATCCAAAATGATTCTCGAAGTTTTCTTTGTTTATCAGTCTCTTCGGCCGTAGCAGAAAGAGGCAGTTGCTCAATAGGCATAATTTCAAAGTGTCTATCGACAGAATGACCAGGAAGATTGAAATGTTGAGCTACGTTGGTGTCCTCGTCGTGTCTAATATCGCAAAGGTGTCTAGTTGCTCGCCATCTGAAAGGGCATTTTGTTTCACCGACATACTGCTTTTGGCATAATTTGCAAGATATTAAATAGATAACATTTTTAGAATCGCAATCTAAATTAGACTGAAGTTGGAATTTGCTTTTGTTCTGATAACTGACAAATGTTGACTGATTAGGTAGATAGAGGTCTAATTTACACCTCTTCTTTCCACATTTCTGAGATTGTCCTACGCCTATAATCGGACGATTGTGACGAATTTTGGTAGGCTTTTGATCGGCAGCCTTATCAGTAATAGTTTCCAAATCATGTAAAGTTTCCGATTTTATTTTGCGCAAAAATCGTGTTGAATATCCCCTCGGTTTGAGGGCTTTAAATAAGGTGGAACACGCAGATTCAAAATTCTTTCTATCACTAGAATTTCGGTGAAATCGGATAATCTGTGATTTGATAATACCTTTAAAAGTATGAGGTGGATGGAAAGATTTCTTATGCAGTAGTTGATGGGAATCGGTGGGCTTAAAGAATACTTTGTAATCAAGAAGCCCACTCGTGTTATAATTTACACCTTTGTAGAGAGTAACGTCCAAAAAGTCTACCGACGACTGGTCGATGTTGGCTTTAAGTTTGATGTTAGGATCGTGATTGTTCAAAATAGTGAAAAATTCATCAAACTCTTCCCTCGAATGATTCCAGATCATAAAAATATCATCGAGGTAACGGCGGTAAAATAAGGGCTGCTTAGGACATTTGTTAAGCGCATCTTCTTCCCACTCAGCTACATAGATGTTGGCAAAACTAGGACTAAAACGTTTACCCATAGCGCATCCACAGATTTGTTGGTAGATTTCGCCAGCGAATTCGAAATCATTGCCCTTTAAACTCAGCTCCAGGAGAGCTAATATTTCGCTAGTGGGCCTATTGTTATCAGGATATTTATCAAATGCTCTGCGAACAGAAGTCAAACCCCTTTCGATGTCAATGTTTGTGTACATAGCATCGATGTCGAGGGTTATCAAGAGTGAGTTTGGAGGAACAGAAATTTTGGAGACCTCGGATAGGAAATCCTCAGTGTTGTTCAAAAAGCTGAAATGTCTATTCGCAATTGGTTGTAGGTGGTAATCAATAATTTCACTAATTCGATAAGATTCAGAGCCGCAATCAGAGATAATAGGTCGACCCGGTGGTATCATAGGGTCGGACCATGACTCAATAGGTTTATGAATTTTTGGCAAAAGGTAAAACGTACGTGGATTTGAATCTCGTTTAGCAGTAAGGTATTTAAACTGCTTTTTCGTTATGGCCTTGTTGTCAGCCATTTCTTTAAGGATTCCATTAAATTTATCACAATTATTTTGCCAGAGTGGTTCGTCTAATTTGCGGTAGTGTTTCAGATTACTGAGTTGCCGATGCGCTTCACGAATATAATTATCCTTACGCATTATTACAGTAGCAGATCCCTTGTCAGCAGGCTTTATAATGATGTCATTGTTTTTACGCAAACCTGTTAAGGCTAAACGTTCTTGATATGACAAATTTTGATGATTTTTAGGAAATTCTAAATTTTCAACACGCTCCTTGATAGCTTTTATACTATCAGGGATCGCAGGGTCAACCAACTTCGAGTTAGGTGCCCATCCAGTTTTTTCAACAAAAGGTAGAAAGTTGTTTTTCTTGGAATTTCGAAAAAAGTCTGCTAATTTTACACGGTGAGAAAATTCTTCAATTTCCCATAAGCCATTATCTAAAAGGGCATCTATGTCGACTTTGGGCCGTGGTGTTGGTACATATGTTAGACCCAGATTTAGCAACGATCTTTCTGCTTCAGACAATGTAGAACCAGTTAGGTTAATGATATTACAACCTAGGCCAATTTCTGGGTGGTTAGTACCCTGACCCATAGTTAGTTTAAATTAAGGTGCGATAACCAACTATTATACATCCTATTTGCAGTGCACTCAGTCCAGTGGATGTTGTCCTCAACCACCTGAAATTCAGACACGGGGAGGCTGGGCAGGATAGGGACCTTGGCCCTTAAGGCCTCGACACGGCTATTAACGAATTGTATGTTTCGTTTCTGGGTTGTAGTCAGGTGCTTCGAATAATTTAGTTTGGCAAAGTGAACTTTAGCCTTTGGAAATTTAGAACGCATGGTACTAAATAGATTCTCAATTCTTTGGGAGGTGTCATGCTGAAGTTCGTCCTTATCATTAATTCCGATGTTAAGGATGATACGCTGAGGTTGGAAGACCTCATTGTGTTTTCTAACCATATTCCTAATGTGGTTTATCTTAGCACCTGGATAGATTGCTACCTGCATATCTGGATGAGGTGTCTGATTGATACGAGCTAAATTTGAAGACCCAATCAGCAGAATCTTCTTGTTCAGAGTAGGAAGGCGCCATTCATTCTTGTTATCCACCACGAACCGAAACTTGTAGAAAGACCTATGCTCTTTGGGTGTATCCCTAGGCGTAGGTTTGGGCTTAGGTGTGGGCGTAAATTTAGGTTGTGGTGGCATGGACCTTGGCGTCGACGATCTGGTCTTTTGACCAGGTCGGTCAGTAGCTGCTCTCTGTGGAAGGGGAGGAAACTCGACTGGGGACAGTGGCGAGACCGGAAGTGGGATCTGACTAGGATCCACATAAGCGGGCACTGACGGTGACCATGCTGGCAGTGGAATCAGGAGCGGATCCACCACAGGAGACTGCAGGGGGAACACTGGTGAGCTCTGGTTATTCACCCGCTTAACTACTGGGGGACTCTCAGTGGGTGACCTATTCCGTTTCCGATTTGATTGTGGGATGACTGGTACGGTCAAGGCTGACCTTGCAGTCGGTGTGCCTGGTAGGGCCACAGAGGGCCCTGCAGTTGATGTTCCTGGTAAGGTCACAGGTGACCCTACAGGGGGTGTTGTACTATGGCAGGTTCTAAAATGTGGATCAAAAGGTCTGATGAAATCATAAAACTGATCAATTGATGAAGAATGAAACTTCCTGCCATAGTTATTTCGGGCCCAATTTATTGCTGTGGTCTTCGCTCTACCTAATTCTAAATTTGGTTTGGACTGAGCTTCGATGAGGAGCGACATAAGACGACCAAGCTGGAAATTATAGTGACTAATGTTAACCTGGACTAAAGATATGGCCCATTTCAAATTTGCTGCTAAGATGTCCTTACGGACCTCGGCGTTTGGCATCGCTGGTTTACAGAAGAAATTCTGTCTCTCTAACTCTGACACTTTCCAGCTCAATCCAGGAGGCAAACTGCCCCTACGTACATGAGCATTCAAGATGCCAAGGTGGTGAAAACATTGTATAATCATGTAGTAACACTTGGTTAGTGCAGCCTGGGCAGATGGCGGGCGACTGTCGTTAGACCTCCTGTCATCCCGTCTTCTACTCTTGCTAACTCCAGCCATAATGTTACTAGTTAGATAATTCAATGTTTCTGCCACTAAAATCTACAAGAATACCAAAAAATTGAGGGGACCTAATGGAATCGTGAACCAAGGGAAGTCTATCGAATTACAAGCCTAACAAAATCTACAATCGCATCAAAAATCTACCGCTGAAAAAAAGAAGGTTATGATTAAGCATGTTAATATTTAAATAATTCATATAAACTATTAAAGGATAATTGTGTATATTACCAATAATCCTATGCACCGTCGTGAAGTGGGCGACCGGTTTCGACAAGGTTTGTCAGCTTCAGGCCACAGAACAAATCTGCCTGTCCACCAAAAATCTGTCTATTTATTAGAATTGATGGCCTTATGGATGTGGCTTAGATTAGTGTTCAATTGTACTTTGAAAATTTTAAATTTTATTCACATTAAAGAGTTGGACTGCCACAGATGTTTAAAAACTATTGTCTAAATCCATTGACGTTGATTGAGTTCTCTAAGGTTTCTGAGTGGGCTTCCAGTAATACTCTCATGAATGAGTGGCGGTTGATCAAAGAGATCAAGCCATGCATATTAACCCAGTGAGCTCGATTCTGTTTGTTCAGAACGAGGTTCTATTATCGGTCTGTTGATTGATCAAAGGGATCCCACAACGGTCATTAATCATTTGAACAGTGAACTCTATTTCAAAAGGTGTTGTTGGACTTTGTTTTCAAGTCTTTTGAAGTCGAATTTAGGAAAGAACATTTTTTAATTTCCAACAATAAAATAATTGTCTATAGAATTTAGACTAGTAGGATTCACGTGTATTTGATAGATTTAATGAGCAATATGAATTTCGAGTTCCTTCCATCCATCCATCCACCCACCCACCAACCCATCCACCCACCCATCCATCGACCCACCCATCCATCCATCCATCCAACCATCCATCAATCCATCCATCCATTCAGTTAATGAAGGAAGGAGTGACAGAAGGAAGACAAATGAAGAAAGGATGGATGAAGTAAGGAAGGAAGAAAGGAAGAATGGAGGGAGGGAGGGATGGCGGGAGGGAATGAGGGTGGGACGGGGGGGGTCGAGGATCGATGAAGGAGGGAGGGAGGGAGGAAGGAAGGCAGGAAGAAAGGAAGAATGGAGGGAGGGAGGGATGGCGGGAGGGAATGAGGGTGGGACGGGGGGGGGGGAGGATCGATGAAGGAGGGAGGGAGGGAGGGAGGGAGGAAGGAAGGCAGGCAGGAAGG
Organism: Chaetoderma sp. LZ-2023a; assembly: GCA_034401795.1. Lineage (NCBI taxonomy): Eukaryota > Metazoa > Mollusca > Caudofoveata > Chaetodermatida > Chaetodermatidae > Chaetoderma > Chaetoderma sp. LZ-2023a. The sequence continues at coordinate 198,722,929 of CM067369.1, forward strand.
AAGGAAGGGATGGTGGAAGGGAGTGAGGGTGGGACAGAGGGTGCGAGGATCGAGGGAGGAGGGAGGGAGGAAGGAAGGAATGAAGAAGAATGGAGGGAGGGACGGAGGGAGGGAGGGGGAAGGGAGGAAGGAAGGACAGAATGAAGGAAGGACAGACGGATGGACGGACGGGCGGGAATGAGGGAGGGAGGAAGGATGGATGGATTGAGGAGGGAAGGAAGGAAGGAGGAATGGAGAATGGAGTGAGGCAGGGAGGGATTGAGGGCGGGAGGGAGCGAGGGAGGGAGGGAGAGGGGAGGGAGGGAGGAAGGAGGGAGAAGGAAGGAAGGAATGGAGGAAGGAATTGAGGGAGGGGGAGGGAGGGAAAGAGCGAGGAAGGAAGGAAGGAGGAAGGAAGGAAGGAAGGAAGGAAGGACGGACGGGAGGGAGGGAGGGATGAAAGAAGGAAGGAAGGAAGGAAGGAAGGAAGGAAGGAAGGAAGGAAGGAAGGAAGGAAGGAAGGAAGGACGGACGGACGGACGGGTGGGAGGGAGGGATGAAAGAAGGAAGGAAGGAAGGAAGGAAGGAAAGAAGGAAGGAAGGAAGGGTGCGAATGGGGTGGGAATGAGGGAGGGAGTGAGGGAGGGAAGGAAGGAAGGAAGGTGGGAAGGAAGGAAGGAAGGAGGGAGGGAGGGAGGGAGGAGGGAGGAGGGGAGAGAGGGAGGAGGGAAGGAAGGAAGGGAGGGAGGGAGGGAGGGAGGGAGTGAAGGAAGGAAGGCAGGAAGGGACGGAGGAGGGAGGGAAGGAGGGAGGGAAGGAGGGAGGGAAGGAGGGAGGGAAGGAGGGAGGGAAGGAGGGAGGGAATGGCGGGAATGAGGGAGGGATGGAGGGAGGGAGGGAGGACGGAAGGAGGGAGGGAAGGAAGGAAGGAAATGATGAACGGATCAAAACTATTGTTAAGAAGACAGACTAAATTGATGGAATGATGGTATGCCAGACAGATTTGCCACGACGGTATGGTGCAATAACTAGTGTGTTAGTAAGACAATAAAACAATAGAACTGGCACTCGCTTGTAGGTGGTTATATAATTAAACGCACTGGCTCAGGATCTCCCAAGGTTGGGAGATATTTTTTATTTATTTTATTGTCTGAGATTTGTTATGTTTGTTTGATAGAGGCGGTATGGCCTATAAAATATGAATAATATATATCATTCATTCTGAAGGTTTTTGAAGAGTTAATTTCGAATTAACCAAGATGTCACGTAGATTGGAGTTTTTCTTAAAGGCTATCACTGGACGCAAATTGAGAGGTTTTTTCATTTTATCCTGCAATTTATGATATTCATCTTTCAAAATTTCAGAAATTTCAACATTTTTTCGATTGTATGTTAAAGTGAATGGAATAATTTCACGTTGATCCTTGTGCGTGCGTGCATGCCCCGGTGTGTGCATGCGTGCGCCAGAAGACTATTTTTGAAAATTTTGGAATGACTGGCTCTGTTGGCTATCCATTTGTCTAGACATTGCGACAGCAAACACCACCCACCACCCTCCTATATCCTCCACCCCATCATCATCACCAACACCCACCACCATCACGACGAGCATCAACACCAACACCTTCAACACCACAGCCACTAGCACCACCAATGCCAGTACCGACATCCACCACCAACCACTAGGCACCACCGCCACCACCGCATGTTGTGGATTGCGATCTCTTGTTGAGGATTTGCGGGCATATGTTGCGGATTGCGGGGGCGCATGATGCGGATTTGCGGGCATATGTTGTCGATTGCGGGTGCATGATGCGGATTGTGCATATGAGCAAGACCTTTATTAAATCCTCATTGACATACCCTCTCCAACCTATACACCATTTTTTTAAACACAGAGCTCTCACACATTGCGACTGTCAGAGTCAGTCATTCTGGTGATAAATTTTCAAAAATAGCCTTCTCTAAAGCTGCAAGTATGAACATGAAGCAATTCGCTATGGGTTGGCGGGTGCGTGGGTGGTGGGGTTAATGCATGGTGTTGGGTGTAGGTCGTAGTGGTGGAGGTGATGGTGTTGTTGGTGGTGGGTGTTGGTGATGATGATGGTGGTTGGTGGGGGTGTTTACCGGCGCAATGACTAGACAAATGGATAGCCTACAGTGCCAGTCATTCCGATGATTAATTTCCAAAAATAGCCTTCTCTAAGGATACAAGTATGAATATGAAGAAAATAGAAATTTTCTACGGGTTGGCGGGTGCATGGGTGGTGGTGGTGGGGTTAATGCATGTTGTTGGGTGTAGGACGTAGTGGTGGTGGTGGTGGTGGTGGTGGTGGTGGTGGTGGTGGTGGTGGTGGTGGTGGTGGTGGTGGTGGGTGTTGGCGATGATGATGGCTGTTGGTGGGGGGTGTTTACTGGTGCAATGACTAGACAAATGGATAGCCTACAGTGCCAGTCATTCCGATGATTAATTTTCAAAAATAGCCTTCTCTAAGGATACAAGTATGAATATGAAGAAAATAGAAATTTGCTATGGGTTGGCGGGTGCGTGGGTGGTGGTGGTGGTGGGGTTAATGCATGGTGTTGGGTGTAGGTCCTAGTGGTGGTGGTGGTGGTGGTGGTGGTGGTGGTGGTGGTGGTGGGTGGTTGTGGTGGTGGTGGTGGTGGTGGTGGTGGTGGGTGTTGGCGATGTGCCCGCAAATCCGCAACATACGCCCGCAAATCCGCATCATGCGCCCGCAATCCGCAACATACGCCCGCACATCCTCAACATGCAAAACCGCAATCCGCAATCCACAACAAGAGGTCGCAATCCACAACATGCGGTGGTGGTGGTGGTGGTTGTGCCTAGTGGTTGGTGGTGGATGTCGGTACTGGTGTTGGTGGTGCTAGTGGCAGTGGTGTTGAAGGTGGTGGTGTTGATGCTCGTCGTGATGGTGATGATGATGGGGGCGGAGGATATAGGTGGGTGGTGGGTGGTGTTTGCTGTCGTAATGTCTAGACAACTGGTTAGCCAGCAGAGCCAGTCATTCTGATGATAACTTTTCAAAAATAGTCTTCTGGCGCATGCATGCACACAAGGGCGCACACCGGGGCATGCACGCCCGCACAAGGGTACAATGTATAACTAGCAGTATCGCGCATTAGCACATGTGCATACGAGCGAGACCTTTATTAAATCCTCATGACCCTCTCCAACCTATACGCCATTTTTTCAAACACAGAGCTCTCACACATTGCGACCACAATGTCTAGACAAATGGATAGCTATCAGAGTCAGTCATTCCGGTGATAAATTTTCAAAAATAGCCTTCTCTAAAGATGCAAGTATGAATATGAAGAAATTCGCTATGGGTTGGCGGGTGCGTGGGTGGTGGGGTTAATGCATGGTGTTGGGTGTTGGTCGTAGTGGAGGAGGTGGTGGTGATGTTGGTGGTCGGTGTTGGTGATGATGATGGTGGTTGGTGGGGGTGTTTACCGGCGCAATGACTAGACAAATGGATAGCCTACAGTGCCAGTCATTCCGATGATTAATTTTCAAAAATAGCCTTCTCTAAGGATACAAGTATGAATATGAAGAAAATAGAAATTTGCTACGGGTTGGCGGGTGCGTGGGTGGTGGTGGTGGGGTTAAAAAAAAAATGCATGGTGTTGGGTGTAGGTCGTAGTGGTGGTGGTGGTGGTGGTGGTGGTGGTGGTGGTGGTGGTGGTGGTGGTGGTGGTGGTGGTGGTGGTGGTGATGGTGGTGGTGGTGGTGGGTGTTGGCGATGATGATGGTGGTTGGTGAGGGGGTGTTTACTGGCACAATGACTAGACAAATGGATAGCCTACAGTGCCAGTCATTCCGATGATTAATTTTCAAAAATAGCCTTCTCTAAGGATACAAGTATGAATATGAAGAAAATAGAAATTTGCTACGGGTTGGCGGGTGCATGGGTGGTGGTGGTGGGGTTAATGCATGGTGTTGGGTGTAGGTCGTAGTGGTGGTGGTGGTGGTGGTGATGGTGGTGGTGGTGGTGGTGGTGGTGGGTGTTGGCGATGATGATGGTGGTTGGTGGGGGGTGTTTACTTGCGCAATGACTAGACAAATGGATAGCCTACAGTGCCAGTCATTCAGATGATAAATTTTCAAAAATAGCCTTCTCTAAGGATGCAAGTAGGAATATGAAGAAATTCGCTATTTGTTGGCGGGTGCATGGGTGTTGGTGGTGGGGTTAATGCATGGTGTTGGGTGTAGGTCGTAGTGGGGGTGGTGATGGTGGGTGTTGGCGATGATAATGGTGGTTGGTGGGGGGTGTTTGCCGGCGCAATGACTAGACAAATGGATAGCCTGCAGTGCCAGTCATTCCGATGATAAATTTTCAAAAATAGTCTTCTCTTGTACCACAAATATGAATATGAAGAAATTCGAGGGTTAAAAGGGTTAATAGAGTCCATGTAATGACGTAACACGAGGTGGTCGCTTAGGGCAGGACTGAATTATATAGTAAAAAACATGGTTATAAAGTATCACTGCTCTGTAGCCAAAAGGACACATTTATATTTGTAGTAAACGGTCATCTATGATTATGCTACTACGCTCAAAATGTTGCTCTTAATTGTCGTATCTTTAAGCGTCGGTAAACAGCAATAGCCGGTGAGCGGGTGCAGGCGTTATTATCGATTTTTTACAAACTCACGGCGAGGACATTGTAATATCCCGTGCTTAGAACTAGAGGGGTGGTACATTCTTATAGTATTCCTTAACACGTGACATGTTTGTATCTTGATTAAAGATTGATCTTGGTGCTTTAACATTCTTTCGTTATTAACACATGGTATGTTTGTATCTCGATTAAGGACCTTTCTCACGGCTAATGTGTCAGTAATGGTTAAATCATACACAACAAATAATCTTTTTAGCATAAGTACGCTCGACATACAATTCTATAAACGCACGGAACCCTCAGAGATATAATGACCACATTTTAACCATCGTATCTAAAACGACTGACGTTATTGCTAAGTATTTAAAAAACAATTTGTGCGTAATGACGGTTAAAAGTCAATCAAAATATTCAACAAAAATAGTTTTTCTAATAACGTTAGCGACGTCAAATTAATTTCAAAATATTCAACAGTTTTCCTGTATGGTATCGATGAAAATGAGATATGGGGAAGGGGAATTCGTCGGTGAAAGGGTTAACTTCTTTTTAACCCATGATAGAATCCAATCCATCACCACCAAGTCTTGGTTACCATTCCAACCGAACATACCATTAATACAAGATTATTTTTAATATTTTGTTGCTAATCTGTCTGGTAGCTGTTGCTAAGACAGTAACAGCTTACAGGCAGTCTCTAAATATTCTACAGTTTACTAATAACGTTAGCGATGAAACAGTCAGATTATTTTCAAAATATTCAACAGTTTACCTGTATGGTATCTATAGAAAATGAACTATATATTCATCGGTATTAGGGTTAACTTCTTTTTAACCCATGATACAATCCATCACCACCAAGTCTTGGTTACCATTCCAACCGAACATACCATTAATACGAGATTATTTTTAATATTTTGTTGCTAATCTGTCTGGTAGCTGTTGCTAAGACAGTAACAGCTTACAGACAGTCTCTAAATATTCTACAGTTTACTAATAACGTTAGCGACGAAGCAGTCAAATTATTTTCAAAATATACAGCAATACCGTAATTCCTCATACATCCTCAACCTCCTCCTCCTACGGCCTCCGTTATCAGACCACCTCTTAAAATCTATTTTGTTACTAATCTATCTGGTAGCTGTTGCTAAGACAATAACAGCTTACAGGCAGTCTCTAAATATTCTACAGTTTACTATTAGACCACCTCTTAAAATCTATTTTGTTACTAATCTGTCTGGTAGCTGTTGCTAAGACAGTAACAGCTTACAGGCAGTCTCTAAATATTCTACAGTTTACTAATGACGTTAGCGACGAAACAGTCAAATTATTTTCAAAATATACATCAATATCCTACCATAATTCCTCATACATCCTCAACCTCCTCCTCATACGACCTCCATTATCAGGCCACCTCTTAAACTCTATTCTTTTACATTACTCTCTTATTATTTTTACATTATCTACCACGGTAGATAACCATGGAGGGGGGAGCGCCGCCGCTATGTTCAAACATAAAATACACAACTTTTAAACTTTTAATGGTTAACTAATTCAAAATAATAGAACATTCCACAGTGTTGCAGATTCTCAAATACGTGTGCGGCTGTACGCCATTGTTATCTAGAAAACGTGTACCACTGTACGCCATTGTTCTCCAAACAATAGCGAATGTAAATGGAGCGTTTTGATTGGTTAAAAACACATTCCAACGAAAGGAACAATAACGTACGGCGCCCCCCCCTATACTACTAAGCTCCACATACGCTTTGCCCGTGTCAGGATCAATCGATCCCTGCACTCTCTAAATCTCAATTTCCAGAAAACTATACAGGTAAACTGTTACCTATTTTGAAATTAATTTGACTGTCAGATGTCGCTACCAGTTAAATTAGTTTCAACGTATTCAACAGAATGTTTATTAAATAGTAAAGCCATACAATTCGTACAAGTTAACCGGCTATTAAGCGTTTAAGCCAGAGTAAATCGCGGTATTCATGACGTATTTGATTAAGACGTCAGCCTACATATGACGTACTTGATTGCGACGTCATGACTATGAGACTGCATTCCTCTATTGCTTGTGTATGCCCTTCTTATTCAATATGGCTAGCCATTTTGAAGATTAATTCGATGTCTAACTAAATGGGATTGACCTATGTTTAATCTTATCGCGAAGAAATGGACCTTTCCACTTTATCCATCAATCATATGACGTCGTAATCAACTACGTGACGTGTCGAATGACATCATAATGAATGACGTCATGAATGACCTAAGATAAGTACGTCACGAACGCATATTTGAAGACGGATTATGCGTTGTTGTACGAATTGTATGTCCTTACTATGTCGTTACTATTTAATAAATATTTTGTTGATTATTTTGATATTTAATAAATATTCTGTTGACTATTTTGAAACTAATTGGACTGGTCGCTGTTACTGCCATAGGTGGCAAATTAGGTGCAAAATTGTCAACAGCTTACCTTTATAGTTTTCAAGAAATTGATAGTTAGGGGATTTGGAGATCGATCAATCCCAAAACGGCGAAGTGTGGGTAGAGCTTAGCTAGAGGCGGGCAGGGCATAGCTAAAACAGGAACGGTCCTTTAATCCAGGATGTCCCAATATCGCAATGTGCTTTGTCACCCATTATTTGGCACAAGTCGTGCAGCTGATAAGAAAGCTACCGTTGGCTTAGTAGGATGTTCATATAGATTTCTTCAATACAGAGTTACGGGCTTCAATCTGAATAATGCTCGTGGAATTATCCAGGGCACAGTGAACGCAATTTCGCGCCTGAGATTTACACACGTGACACATACATGGCCAGAGCATCTATAAAACAACATATTACATAATGAGTGAATACGATTTGACTCTGAATTTATAAAATAGCGCATTACTTTGTGCTACTGGGACACATGTGGGATATCATATCGCATAAACGTGTATTTGTAAATATATTTATAGATAAACCTGAATAAAAATTAACCCCTCTTGTGGCAACTAGTGGTTTACAATGGTAAAACCAGCCAATACGTCCTCTGCAGTTGTCTTGAGGACTGACTATTTGCAGGCTAAGAGAAGGCTATTTTTGAAGATTTACCACCGGAATGACTGGCTCCGTTACCGAGTCAGTCATTCCCGTGATAAATTTTCAAAAATAGTGTTCTCTTTGCCTGCAAATGGACACTAAACAAAATTAGGATTTTCTTAACAATTAACACTCTTTAATCGTCAAACCGGTTAAAAAACACCTGTTAAAACGATTTTCCTAAATTCCAGTTATAAACTTACAAACAAACAGTCTTTTCTTGGCCAGCAAATGGGCATTCACTGAGCAAAAATCTCAATTTGCTTTAAAACTCTTGACAAATTAAAGGCTTAATTGATAAAAGTCACCCTTTGAACGCTTCGAGGCGCGGTAAGGCCCGTTTTATAAGTTGAACTTTCTGTCGCGCCGCGCTAATGACGACTACCGGTAGTTGATTATCGGTAGTGGACTCATTTTCAGGCAGATTTAGCTGGCACGGCACAAGAGAAGTTCGACTTATACTGCGGTCAGGTCGAGCTTGCGCTACGACTCAACTTACTCGCCGCTTGATTTTCGAGCAACTGTCGTCAACTCCAAGCTACCGATTTAGTCTTCGACGGGTTTGACCTGAGCGTACCCGCGATCACTTTAATGTAGATCGCCGTCCATCTCCGTCCAAAAAATCTCTAATAGCTGGAGTAGAGCATGTTCTACTTCTACGATCGGTTGCCGTCAATCGCAGGCCAGTTAATAGCTACATGAGCGTAATTACGATTGTCGGTAACTGAATTATCGGCTGTAGCCAATCAGTACACAGAAACTGATGGATAACAGAGTCGGTCATTACAGTGGTAAAAATGTAAAAAATCAAACAAAATTGCTTATTTAAAGGATTAATTACTTAAAGCAATGCCAGAAGATTATTTAATTCAAGCTATAACCGTCTTATAATCCGTGGATAAGATCTGTCAATCAAGCATCTGAAGACACTTGTAATCATATGACGTAACATCAACTGATGCTACTATAAAATGACGTCACTAAGTGGTTGACTTTTGTCGACCTAGTTTAAATGCGAAGTCTTTTCGCATAATATTATATTTACTATCTCTGTAAGGAAAATCAAACTATTTTAGTAGATAACATTTAGATCCGGAATTGATCTCTAAAGGTTGGTCATCTTTTTGTTCTTTTTATTACTCCTCATTCAATCTCGCTGAACCTTCAGACACCAATACTAGGGATATGTATCCACATCCGTAAGAGAACGAGATTTTCGATTCACTTCCCTGCTTGTTATTATTACGGCGCTACACCCGTAAATTTTAAAATCGCTACTCCTCCGTTAATAAGAAATGTAGCTTGATTACGGTTGAGAGGCATATTCTATGGTTAACTCTTGATATCATTATTTTTAAATTCACTGCCCTGGTGTGTTTCAGTAGGGCGCCCACTCTTAAACTTTAAAATCTATAAAAATCGATATCTAAAATATATATTTAAAATTTAAAATCTATATACAATTTGTGGAACGTTTCGGAACGTTTCGAAAGTACACGCTTTTTTCTATTTATTTTTAATTCCTGTGTTTTGCTGAAAAAATGTATGAGGATAGTTTTCTTAACTTCAACCACCTTCGGTGATTATAGTCAGGAAATACCGTGTTTTATAAATAATTACTTTACATGGCCCTAATTTGTTATTGTGTTGTCTAAAACGTGTACGTCATACCGCGAAAACAAATCGTATGCGCATACATCTGGACTGCGCAATTGCAAGTGTGTTTTGATCTGTTCCTCCCCTCATTAGAACAACAGATTCAGATGGCCATGGAGAAGAATGGAGGATTCTAGTTTCTCAGTCAATCACATGGCGTCACAATCAACTAAGTGACGTGTAGGATGACGTCATAATCAATTACGTTATGAATGACGTAGACTAAGTTCGTCACGAATGCTTAATTGGTGACGGACTAAGCGTTATTGTTTGAATTGTATGTCTTTAATATTTAAAAGACATACTGTTGAATATTTTGAAACCAATTTGGCTGGGCGCTGCTGCTGCTATAGTCAGCAACAGAACTCAGTCAAATTAGTTTTAAAATATTCAACCGTTTTCTGGAAATTGATAGTCAAGGAGTTCAGGGATCGGCCGATCCCAACACGAAGTGTGGGTGGAGCGTAACTAAGGATGGGCGGGGCATTGCTAAAATGTCCTTTGGAGCCGGAAGAAGTCGTGTGATCCCTGAACTCTAGCGTAAGGATACTCATTTTACGACAACTCAATGTGCCAAGTAATTAAAGAATCCCTGGATTCGTCCCTGAACAGCTGGGGCCATTTTCGCAAAGCTAAAATTGAATTTCTCCATTGGGGGGATCTATTTCTAGCTCGGCCGATTTCTATCTAAGCTCCAACGCCTTTTTACACGTGTTCTAAGCGATTTAAAACTATGAAACATGAATCCCAGAATCTAAATTTCATGGTAATTATTCAGGTAAGCTGTTTGATATTTTGAAACTAATTTGACTGGCAACAACAGACGCCCCAGTAAAATTAATTTCAAAATATTTAACAGAATATTTTTAATTGTAAATTCATCAAAGACATAGGCCTACAATTCGGACACTTGTGACGATTTCTCGATTTTCCGATAGATCATTATGATTGTGACGTCAGCTAACTATTGACGCAATTGATTATGACGTCAGATACTTGAGTAACAGACCAGATCCCTCCATTGATCACACATATATCAAGTTCACAACGCGGTGCTAATAACGGTCTTTGGCATATCTTCCTCCAACCGTCCACCATTGACATAGACTTCATTTAGAACCTCATCATCAGATAATACTTGGCTGTCCATAGCAGCGATTTCTCATTGTGACAAATGATGCACCACACCACAACCATAGCCATCACCCAGAACATTGATCTTTGTTCGTAACCGGTCACTACAAATAATAATAATAATAATAATAATAATAATAATTTACTAATATTTTAATAATATGCAATATCTTATTAGCTAGATCTATGCTAACATAGTGAGGCTGGATTGTGGTTGATGGAGAAAGTCAATAGATCCTGTATTGTCAGTTATCGATCAGATGCAAGAAATGTTTGTGGCTTAGTTTTATATTATTTAGGCATACTTTTTACCTGACGGTAGTTTTAGCAGCAAAATGTTGCTTTTATCACGAATTATACCTATATGTACGTATCCTGGGCCACAATCTTGGCCCATGTAGAGGAAAAAGTGGTTGCCTTTGGTATATTTATAGCGCCAATATACAATATATCCAACGCAGAAAAAGATGCCAGAAAATTGCTTTCATTGATATTTTTGTAAAGCAAAATGGGTAATAGTTACAGCGGAAAAGGAGTCATCCCCTCGCTTATTTTGGTTATCACCATTTGGATGGGCCACTGTTAATCCAGTCAACTTAAAGTTTGACCCAGGACAAATTGCAATAGTATATCCGTCACGGGTCTTTGCTCATTAAAAGGGTCGTCTTCCTGACATAACAAAACGCAACTCTATATATTTAGTGCAACATATCTTTTCATGTTTTTTTCATGGCCTTATGGGGCTGTTAAAGTACAGTTTGAACAGGATAAATTGCAATTGTAGGCCTGCTCAATTATGGTTTTTGTTCATTAAAGTCATAGTCCATGAGATATCAAAAATATAATTGTATATATTTGATGGGGATTGAGGGCCTTTTATATGGATCTCTGTGAATAACCATACGATTTGCATACATTTTAATATCTGTACCAGGGTCTTTAACGTTTCAGATGAAACTATTCTTAAATAAATAACACGAATGGCTATATCTCTGCTGGTGGTATATCTACCACTAAATCCTACTGCCCGGTATTTGACTCACAAATAGGTGTGCTAACATAATTGAGAGTTATCATAAAATAAATATAATGCCATTAATTATATAAAATTCGGAAACAGCTTCTGAATGAGTAGAAAACCTAGAATAACAAGGAAAGAATTTTCCAATACCCACGGTTTTTTCTATTTTTTAATCTGAGCGCCGTGAGGTCAAACGTGTCTATTTTGAAAGCAATAGTTCTGAAGGTTGTTGCCGTGAACTGTTGTTGTAATCTGTTTGCTGTTGTGTTTTAGTATATGATCGCAAAATTGGCATAGGTCCTTGAGACACAACGTAAATGGCTTCCATCTAAGTTCTGAGAGTATGCGTCCAGTAGAAACAGAGTTATTAAAAATATCTTCATACCAACAAGAATAAGAAGCCCTCAATGCTCGAATTTTTTAATTAGGCCACCGTGAGATCAAAGGTGTGTATTTTGAAAAAAATGTCTTTGAAAGGTGATTCAGTAAACTGATGACGTTATGTTTAAACATTTATCTAAAGAATTTGCACACCCATTTGGGATCCTAGGGGCAAGCTTCCACTCAAGTTTGGAAAACTTGTCCAGTAGACACAGAGTTATTAGAAAATGTCCCAAAAACAAGAAAAACGAAAAGAACAAAAAGAAGAAGCACTACAAGCTCGCATTAACCCTTGAGTCGAGTGACGCGGATAAAAATATAGACAGTTGAAATATGGCATTTAAGGTTTAAATCAAAGTGGTTCAATGGTTTCACGTGAATATGCAAATAGGACATATCTAATGGATATTACATGATAATATTCTCAAGTAGTAGTAGTAGTAGTAGTAGTAGTAGTAGTAGTAGTAGTAGTAGTAGTAGTAGTAGTAGCAGCAGCAGCAGCAGCAGCAGCAGCAGCAGCAGCAGCAGCAGCAGCAGCAGTAACAATAATAAGAATTAAGCAGTAACAGCGCTGCAGCATAATTATTAAAACTTCGTTTTCCATCTCTAGTAATACATACAGAAACCAATCAATGGTTAGAATAAGTGTGACGTCATCAAGTGGAAGACCAACAGCAGCAAGGATAATAGACATGGTGACCAGTCCGGCCTGAAGGACACCTGCAGCGCCTATTACAGCGGCAGTCGCTGTTATGCTGAAGCAAATAGTTAGCATAGCCATTGTACAAAGTAATACTTCATCATTCTGTTCATATTTAACAGAAAAAATAGCGTTGAAAAACGTTCAATGCATCAATCACCAGTTAGTGCAAACCCTTTCACCAGAAAACAGTCAAACTCTTGATATATGGTTATAGCAAGTTATGGACTAGAGTTACACACATTCCACTTGTTAGACCAGTCAACTTTGGATCCGGTTTATGTCTTAGTTCGAGCTTATAAGAAAGCTATATGAGCTGAGCTACCATCTGGTAGATGTATCACGTGTTTAAATTGCATCCATCTCAACACAATACACGTGACTTGCTCAACTAATTCTACCTAAGGGTTGACTCGTGTAGGTCTACGAACCCTAACGTGTTTTGGTGTCACTCATAGTAACTCAGAAACTTACGGAGTCTCCTAAGAGACATGCAAAAACAAAATATTTCATTTTCGTTACGCGTGCGCATGACTGAATAACTCGTGCGCACGACTTAATAACTTATGCGCATGACTTAGTAACTCATGCACACAAGTTATTAAGTCATGCACATGAGTTACGGAAATGAAATATTTAGTTTTAGCATGTCCCTTACGGAGCTCCGTAGAAACTACTCTAGTGATGGCCAAATCTAAAAACCTAAGTAGTGGGACAAAAAATTACCTACCATTATTGGGCAGAAAACTGACATGTCTATACAAATTCTTGGAATGCAACGTCATAATAATAGTATGTCATCACATTTTAATATTAGTTAGTGTGTGACGTCATATCTTCAAGGTTAGGAATCCAATGGAGAGATCCGATCTATCATTCAAGCATATAACTTCTGTAGTACGCGCCGCCCGTCCTGTATTCGTTCCCTGAACACGACCCCCTGGGTAGAGCCATAAGCGTATATATGCCTATGGGAGAGATCCCATTGCAAAAACGACTAAGTTTGTTAAAGCGCATAGTGCGCATGCGCACGCTTGGATGCTATTTTTGATGGAGCACGTACTTTATGACCAAGATAGGATGACGCTTTTAGTGTACCGAGATGGTACCCTGTAATCCTTTTTGATTACCTGTTCCCGCTGAATCTGGCATTAATCAAGAATTCGACGGGCTTTTTTAAATCTGTAAACCATTTCAAAATCGGTTAAGAGATGGCTGAGTTATCCACGGAAACCCCGTCTTGATTATCTTCAAAATATTGCCGTGATGTCATAACCACGTGGACGCAGAACTTCTAGAATGTTCTAGAACATTCGACAGCGTTATTATCAGCTATGCGCTGATTGGCTGTTGCTCGAACGATGATTGGTTGGAGCCTGCACCTGTGCCATCACGAGGAGTATAAAAGGAGATGCGATCCAGATATCGAGATTATATCAGTCTTCTCGGATGGGACTTTAAACTGAGGTCCCGTCATACAGTGCCCATCACTGTGTGAACGTGAGCTAGGGTTAGGTAGGCAAGAAATTTCGGCATAGTCAAAGTAAACCGGATGCTGAATGGATCCCTCCTCGGATGGAACCACGCAACATACGGATTACAAAACCAAAACCAAATTGCTAGAATTAGAATCTTTCGGAATTTTCGAGGGGACTATGGAGGGATGTAACCCGGATGACTGATCGAGTTCGTCCTCGGACGGACACAGTCACCATACGGGCTACCTAACCAATCAAAATCAAACAAGTGCGCGCTGGTGCCTGCTCGGATGATGGCCAGAAGACCAAATGGGTCCCAGGACCCGAAAGACCCCACACCCCAACCTCCCCACTCCCCCCAAAGGGACCGGGACGTCTCTGACCTAAAGCCCCCCCCCCTTGGGTGCATCAGGTCATAAGACCGTACGCACCTCCCCCGACCCAACACCTACCCCATCCCTTACCCACCCCTGTTAGGTCCAGGTTAGGCCATCCCCATTACACACGCCCAAGCATGAGGAGCAACAAAAAAAGCCATGGAAAAGAACAGCAACATGAGACAAAATCGAGAGACAACGATCAACACACACACACACACACACACACACACACACACACACACACACACACACACACACACACACACACACACACACACACACACACACACACACACACACACACACACACACACACACACACACACACACAGAGAGAGACACAAGCTAATGCACAAACCGACGTCACAAGAATTCACAAGAATCAACGGAAACCATAAAGGCCAGGCGTGAGTCTAGACCGTAGCATTGGGAACTAGCATATACACGCCTCAAATATTACAACACACACACACGATATCGAGATCATCCTCGGCCAGGGGCCGAATAGGTTGGACCTGTACCAGCTACCTACCAGCACGACAGATATTACGCATATTACTTCACTTTCTGTCGGTTTTTCTCCCGTAGCTAGCAGTTCCCCAACCCACCGCACTAAAACAATTTTGTAACTCCCTACTTGCGGGAGCAATTTGGAACTTTCTAATTACTGTTCACGAATATCAATATCTACTTCGGAACACGAACTTGCGGTGAGGCCTTTACGGCCTGAATATGTGATTCTACAGATGTAGAGGCAGTGATGTTCTTTGATGGATGACTCGCCGGATCTACCGGCCATGCCTAAAAGGGGTATTTCAACCATCCCCGCACTGATGTCGTGCAGGTTCTTCTAACTTTCGACCGCAGCAAGTAAACTTTGCCCGGTGCATCTTCAGAGCTGGCCATGATGATGCTATCTGCGACAATGGCGTCGTAGCGGAATCACTCTGTATGTATTCTGACTGTTTCCCAATTGCTTCTCTTAATGTGGTGGATGGCTGAGTGAGGAAAGGGCCAGTTCGTCATCGCTGCTGCTGTAAGGGCTGCGGTGAAGGCCGGAACTGGGGGTAGCAATGATGATGGAGATGTTGCCGTTTCCGGGTATGCTGTATTGGTGTAGACAGTGGTGCGCATGGGATGACGGATAAGCTCTACCTGTGCAAGCTATTTCTTATGCTTCATGGGATGTTTTGGTGAAGCACAGAAGAAACAGTGATGCCGCCAGGGCTGTGATTTTCCCTGTTTACACCGGCGCTTGCGAATCCATGAGGTGGAGCGAACCGTTTCTCCTGAGTCGCTGCTGTCTGTGGATGCGGGAGATGATGCTGGATGGGGTGGTGTTCTGCATAGAACCAAAGGACACCGAAAATTTAGTGTCTTGGTGGTGGGACATGGTGCTTGCAAAAACGTTGTTTCAGCGGAGGTGCTAAAACCTATCACTGCCGTTTTACATAGGAAAGAAGGCTTGTTATGTGCGGAGAAAGAGGGGGTTGGCAATGCTGCGGATGGGGAAGGCAACGTAGGCATTGACATGTGTGAAGCCGTGCATTTGGGTGTCAGTGTAAAAGCTGATTTCGGTGGATGATTGTTGGCCACTGAACGTTGTTGTACGAAGGCCGCAGTTGAGCCGGGAAGCGGATATGGGCACCGAGGTGGCTCATTTCGATTCAGTGCCCTTACGAGTTTGACTGCTTCTCTGGTTGTGGTGTGCTGCGATCAGGAGCAGGCGTGGTGGAAGGAGGTCGGTTAGGACACCACTCCCTCCAATGGCCTGGCTGACCACATCCGAAACAAGTGTTTGGTGGCGGTGCAGTGCTGGTGGTGTTTGTTGTCCTAAACTGTGTGGTGGCGAGGTTGGTGCTAAGATCGTGACCAGGTTAGTTAGTGCGGAGATCTGTTTGTTGATCTCATCTATCCGTTCTTTCATGTTGCCGTTGTTACTGTTGCGCTGATTCCCACGCCCAGGGGCCCCGTTGTAGCTTCCTCTACAGCCACGCCCCCTTCCTCACAGGAATTAGTAGTTCCGAGTTTTTACGTTGATCAGAAACTTGTTTTTCCGTCGAGTAGCGACGAAAGTGATATACATTTCTTCCTATAATTTTAATTACTCCCTTTACACAGGAGGAAAACTTTATATGACTCCAGGTTAAATAAATCAAAACTTTTCTTATGGGGCGTGGCGGAATCACCCTAGAACTTTCGGGTGTGGTCATCTACCCTCTGGTGACGTCACCAAAAAGTATAAAAGGAGATCACACACTGAAACTTCGTCTTCACGTCAAACTCGACACAAGGGAAGAACAAGCATTAGGCTACTTTCGTGTCGCAAACCAAATTCTGCTGTTTATTTTATTATTAAGTTATCACTTCTATTCTATATTACTTGGCCTGGAAAGTTATGAAGAGCTAGGAAAAATTAGATTAGGTTAGGCAGTCCGCACCACCATTAATATGCAGAAATAAGATGTCACTTGCCAAGGACCTTGCCTTGTCTGACAATTCGGAGGAGTCGACGCCAGCACTATCCAGAAAGAAATATCCATGTTCAGCATTCCAGCTCCGTAATTCGAACTTAACATTGCATGTCAATCATGATCATCTTATGCAGAGAGCTTTTTGTACAGACTGCAGATCCCTTTATACTGTTACCCGTTATGGTGCGACTCACGCGTTGACTGATAAACATTGTGTGTGTGTAGTTACATTACAGCCTGGTGAACAAAGTGAAAACGTTGAAGTGCTAGCCACTCGTTTTGAAACTAGACTTCCTATTAAGGTGCTTCCTACGAAGAAGATGGCCAAAACTAAATGTACGAAATGGCGACAGTCAGATTTCCTGCACTATCGACCAGCAACAGTAGCCACTGCATCCGCAACACAGCACGCTTTGACCCACTACGCCACCATCGCCACTATCACGACGGAACCAGCAGCAGCATCAGCACTGACAGCAACTGCAGTGACGGTACCAGCACCACCTGCAGTTTCCACTCTGGCAGCACCCGCAGCAACGCCATCATCTGCATCATGCACGACAGCAACATCTGCATCCACATCCGTAATCGGCCAGCCTATTTCGGTAGTTTTAACGACGTCCGCGCCAAAGCCAGTGTTACAGGACATTTCAGATAGATCCACATCTCCTGGTAGCCTTATCATTGATGAGGAAATAAGCCTTATGGAAGCAATCCCGACCACCGCATCACGAACCAGCATCACGGCACACCCGTGCAGCAGCAGCACACCAACGGATCTAGCAATATGGAAGACAACAACGCCAGAACGTCCTTATGCCAGGAAGAAACATATAGCACATTCCCAGGAGATCTGCGCCATGCCAAGGACGACCGCAAGCAAACGTTTGAAGTCCATGAAGATCCGGAAGCTATCTGCCAGCACCGCATCCACAACAGCATCAGCCGCAGCATCCGCAAAGACATCACCATTTCGGCGACCACTCATATGCTTGACAGGACTCAGCCCACCAGCAGCATGAACAACGCTGACTACATCAACCACAACAGTGATGTCTGCAGCCACCACGCCACCGCACTTCGCACATCACCAGTCATCATTTCCGGCACCACCAGCACATCTATGGACACATCAGCACCGTCTTCTAGATATAGCCTTCCAGAGATGAGCCTGTATAGTAGTGAATTTCGGCAGCGGAGGATCACCCGCCACATCCATCTTGTACAAATTGCGGTACCCAGACTCGCTGGGGCAACTCCGCCGCAGATGTTTGTGGACACTATTGCCGAGGTTGCAGCAGGATTTATCAGTAGTTGTGCGGAACTTTATTACTATATATGTTTTTAAAATTGAAACCCAGTCCCTAGGCTGACTACGGTCATCCTAAACTGCTGCGCAATATTTTTGCGTAGCTGTTTCTCACCATAAAATAATCGCTGCGGATTCCTGTATTTTAAACACGTAGGTACACAACACACCGTAGCGAATATGTCATAATCCCATTATGCAGTCTCAGCTACGCTGGAGCTGCCTGATGAACTAGCCTTTTTATTTTATTATATATCTTATTTTTCTTATTATTTTTAAGCCCTGCGTCAGTATGATGTGGTGGATTTAGGGCAGCGAGAGCTGCTTGTGCGGAATCCACACTGTATGCGTCCATTTATATAATCTGGATGCATACCACTAATATATATATATATATATATATATATATATATATATATATATATATATATATATATATATATATATATATATATATATATATATATATATATATATATATATATATATATATATATATATATATATATATATATATATATATATATATATATATATATATTATATATATATATATATATATATATATATATATATATATATATATATATATATATATATATATATATATATATATATATATATATATATATATATATATATATATATATATGTGTGTATCCCTTTATTTACCCGGGATGCACTATGTAATTTAAAACCAATAGTAGTATAGCCGGTAGTAGAAAAATACCACCTCCCTCCACAGGCAACCGTTCCGTGATCCGTGGCTCCCACCACCCTCTCAATTCCTGAGGCATAGGGTCATGGGCCACACAAATACGTACAAGATACCCAGGCCCTACTGAAGCACACCCATCAACCCAAGGTTTAAGAGCCTTGATATAGACTTTATCAAACATGCATTATAATACACGCAAATGGCTTATGCAAGGTAAGCCTTTTCGATGCTTAAGGAACTGTGTTGGAGAATATTGTGTGACACACAATGCTCAGTTTCAGAAGGCTGCTGTTGAGCCGAATCCGTGCAGAGGATGCGGGGCAGGTATTTATAGAGACTGTGGACTATGCAAAGCATGCGGGGGGGGGGGGGGGTCATAAACATTCCAACAGAATGAACTACAAGAAGGTCTGTGTCAGGAGAAAGTTCAGTTTAGTTATGGAAGAACTTAAACGTGTTATGCCACACATTTAGAGACAGGCATTCACTGGGATATACACCACAGACAGGTACTGATCGCCACTTACTGTAACACCCTCGAAGATGGGCAGAAATGTTTAAGATCTAATATATAGACCTTGCGTCATGGTAACTGTAACACAGCTTCGAGTGATGGCAAAGCAATTCGGTCTTAGAGGCTATTCCAAGGCGCGCAAAGCCGACCTGCTCCAGATGATTGCACTGGCCATTGCCGAGGAGTGGCGAAAGCGACTCCCCGGCCTTGCCGAGGAGTGGCTAAATTGACTCTCCCGAGCAAAACAGACAGGGAGGTTTCCGGCGCTCACCTCTGAGGATCCATGGAACCCTCACAAGAAAGCACAGCTGCTCCGTGAGAGTCATCAGTTGTATGAGGAGATGGATGTCAGCTTACGGGCCAAAGCTGTAGCAACTCGGATGGCAAGCCATCCATAAGAACGCCTACCTCTTCTACACCGAATCAGAAGACGATTAATAAGGGGACCGAGATCTGAAACCCTAGTCCGGAGTATGAGGTGAGAAGGTTAGCAGATTCTCAACGAGCGTCTTGGTGAGAGGGAGACAGAGGAGAGAGGATGGCGAACAGTATGCTGGACATTCTTCAGAGGGCTGGAAGGAGACATTACAGGTCGGATCATGGAGAAGCTGCGGACCGTTCAGAATGCCTTCTACCTTCTGTATACCCACACCTATCGAATCCGCCACATCAAGGATGGTAGGGTAATGCTCTTCCACAAGAATGCTCCAGGAAGTCCCTGGATGAATACACTAGGAGAGACCCAGACTTGGGTGGAGGGCAGAGAGCAAGCCTGCCTCGACCCAGACAATATCGATCGGCCCAATAGCACGCGAGCCTTCATCAGATCAATCAACATTGAGGTAACGGTTGTCATCGACTTCCTGCCTCTGCTAGGGACAGGCCCCTCCCGGTCTGGCTCCGATGGAGGAAGGGAATGGTGGCACTCGATACCTACAGAGATAGCATGTGCCTCTGGAGATGTCTAGCAGTCCAGCAGGGTGCAAGAGCTGATAGAAGTACAGCTCCTGCATGAGAGCTTGTTAAACAGTTCTATGGCCTGAACAGGCCTGTGGCTGACGTACCAAAGATGTCCCCTAGACCAGCTGGACAAGTTAGAGTTATTTGCGAAGACAGGGATTCGTGTTTATGAGCCCACTGAAGAGGGCATCTGGCATCTGACCAAGAAACCTGCTCTCTATCCGAGTGTCATGACCATTGGAGTATATGACCACCACGCCTTCTTCATTAAGGACATCTCCAAGCTGGCCCAGACTTTCAGCTGTGGGCACTGTCAACAGCAGTTCACCCAAGCATGTAGTCTCCATCGCCATGCTGACCACTGTACAGGGGGAAAAACGACTATCGATTGCCCTGGGGAAAAGGTAGTGGCACCACAGTCCCCATACGAGAAGGCCTTCTATCCATACCAACCGGCCAATTCCGCGGCTACTCATTGGATTGAATATGAGTCGAGAAACCATGGAAATCATATACACCATGCAAAGTGTGGTCACGGTGGTGAGCGTTGGATCGAGGGGCTCCTGTAGATGGTTATGATCCGACAACCGAGTTTCATGGCTGTCACTGGCATGGATGTTCACAACCCCAGCGAGGTGAGGATGCTGATCAAAGATACCGCAAGACAGTTGCGAGAGACGAGAAACTGAGAGCATCTGGACGCATGCTTGTGGTACAGTGGGAGTGCTGTATAAAACGCTGTTCAAGCGTCCACACCCCTGTGTGTACAGTTCCATACCAACCCTTTATTGTCTATGACTTTGAAGCCCTTCTAGATGGGATCAAGACCCACCCTACAGAGAGTCTCACGATCGAGAGTGCCCACATAACAATCTCGGTGTCAGTCGGCTGCTCCTTAGATGGTAGTGCGAGCTCGCCAACTCACCTCTGCAATGCTAACTCCAAAGTGCTGATCTCAGAGTTCATGCAGGAGATCTAACTACGAGCCTCCACGATCCGTGCAAGGGTTCGGTCACAGTATCTACCCACAGACTTGGACACGTTACCAAAACGACAGCAGCGAGTGACTTATCAATGAGTGGTGTGACCAGGTGCCTGTGCTCGGGTTCAACTCAGGGCGGTACGACCTGAACCTCATCAAGAAGTACTTCGTGGATGAACTTACTACTTCGTCCAAAGGAACGGTGAAAGCCGCCAAGAAGACTAGCCAGACAATGTTCCTCATTACGCCTGAACTGAGGTTTCTCGATGTAATCAACTACCTCGGCACAGGGGTTTCTTATGAGAAATGGATCAAAGCCTACGGTTGCATGCAGAAGAGCTGGTTACCTTATGAATGGTTCGACTCACTTGAGAAGCTTGACTATCCTGGACTACCTGATTATCCTGCGTGATGGTCCAAGCTCAAAGGTGGTTACCTTCTTGAGTTGTCAGAGTGGAAAGCTTGTAAGCAGACCTTCAGAGATCTGGGGATGAAGACGTTTGCTGACTGGTTGCGATATTACAACAACTTGGATGTTAGTCCATTCATTGAAGCCTTAGAGAAGATGCGAGAATTCTACACAGAATGAGGTATTGACATTCTGAAGGATACGGTGTCACTTCCTGGTGTGTCGCTTCAGTACTTACTTCATGGTACTGCTGAACATGAGCCAGATATTAGCCTTTACTCTCCAGGCAGGCAGCTTACGAGATGTTAAAGGCTGCTGTTGTTGGGGGTCTGAGCATTGTGTTCATGAGATATCATGAGTCTGGGGTTACCCGAATTCGCCAAGGTAAGCGAATATGTGAACATCTCCTTGGTTTTGATGCAAATGATCTGTATTTGTCAATCATGACCCAGGCAATGCCTTGTGGTAAAGAAACTGTACGATGGTGGGGTGGGCATGTAAGCAGTGATATTGAATGCTTTAAGCAGGATCTGCTAGCGGATCGTTGGTTCGGGTTTGCTGAGGTCGACATTGAGGTACCTAAAGTGGTATGGCCAAAGTTCGAGGAGATGTCTCCCATCTTCTATAATTGTGAGATCCCAGAAGAGGCTATACCTTCGGAGATGCTTGCATACCTTGATAAAACAGGTCAATAAAAGTCTACAACTAGCAAGCTCATTGGTGCACTCTCTGGTAAGAAGAGGGTATTGTATGCACCAACTCTCAAGTGGTACCTTGCCTACGGGTTAGAGATTACTGCTATCTATCGCACTATAGACTACACCTCACAGAAACCTTTTGAATGGATTGTAGATTCTGTTACTGAGGCACGTCGTACCGGGGATGTTAACAAAAGTAAAGCTTTGTTGGTTAGACTCTTCAAACTCCTCGGCAACAGTGCATATGGGAAGCTCATCGAGGCATTAGAAAGTCATACCAACACGAGCTTTACTAAGGATGAACGAGCAGTAGACAGAGCCTTGCATAGCACATGGTTTGAGGATCTAGAGGAGATCGGTGATTCCTACGAATCGCAGATCCATAAGGCTAAAATCACCATTCGTCACCCCTTCCAGTTGGGTATAGCAGTATACGAGCTACTATGACTTCCTCGACCACTACGTAGCTCGTGACAGCTTCGAGTACCTGCAGATGGACACCGATTCTGCCTATATCGCTATGGCAGGGTCCAACCTCGATGAGGTGATATGCCCAGAGATGCGAACGGAGTATGAGGCCTGCAAACGGGACTGGTTGACATAGGACAAATGGTCTAACCGCACTCCGGGATTGTTCAAGCTCGAGTTCGAAGGCACTCGTGGTATTGCTCTCTGCTCCAAGTGCTACTACACTGGAACAGCAGAAACTTGCAAGTGAAATGCTCGACCAAGGGAATGTCCAAACGGCAGAATGACATCTCATGGCAGAAGTTCTACAGCGCCCTCCATGGTGTAGTGGACAGAGCCACCAATCGAGGCCTATGCATGCGCAACCAGGGTATGGTGACGTATGCGCAGGAAAAACTCGGACTCTCCGCTTACTATGATAAGTGCCATGTGCTGCCAGATGGGGTCCATACCGAGCCCATCGAGTATCATGTTAGCACCCTAGGCGGTGGTAGCTGTGTGTCTCCAGGGACTAGCTAAAGCGCTTCTATGACAAATGGTCGCCTAGGCACTCCGTGCTGGTGTGCCAGGTAGTACAGTGTAGGCCGCCCCTCCGCCTCCACATACCTGTCAAGCCTGTGAACATCTATTGACCAGTTAGGATCTGTTGCACGCTGTCGACCACCTTCCAGCTCACCAGGCTCATACCGGTACCGAACCAGAGCATCAGGTGGTAGGCACTCCCCTCCCTTGTTTGCTCCTCTAGAGCTGTGACCAGCAGAGTGTTTGATAGCCTCTACCGGCTTCTTCCCGATTGGCCTACTAACCTCAGCATTGGATCTCTCCACCACAGCAGGCAGCCCTCTCACCCATACTCTATAACGTTCACTCGGAGCGACCATTTCCTGGGCATATTGGTGTGGGATCGGTCTCTCTGCCATGGTCCGATTCCACCGCTCAACGATAGCCTGGGCACGGTGATGCCCTACCTCGCCTCGCCTAACTGCCACACCGTGTTTCTGCATGAGGGCTGCAGTCTCCCCTCCCTACCCTCATCCACCTGCAACCATTCCGGCCACTGGAGGGGATTTTTCCAAGCCTCGTAGACACCCTGGAATGCCTGGGCCACGTGGCCAGCTGACTTGTCTGTGAGCGGTACTGCCACCTTGTACCTGCTGGCGACATCGACGATGGTGAGGGCATACTTGTAGGTCTTACGACCAACCGATCGTGTGGAAAGAATAGAACATCTGCCTGGTGAACTCTGTTCGGGACAGTTTCCTCGAAATGGGCATGCCTGATGTGCCATGGACGAGGTCTGTATATCTGCCACATCGCCTGGTGGCTGAGCCACTGGCTAACTGTCTCCAATGTGAAGTTGTGGCCCTTGCGACGTTCAGCCTCGAGTAGTTGAGGGGGCTCACGGTAATATCCACCAGGCTGATAGTAGAGTTCCTCAAGAAAGACGGTTGATAAACTCCTGGATTTCATCACTGACGTCCACTCCCGGCCTGTCACACATGGCCTGGGTGAACTCTAAACAGATGAACAGACGGTCGTCATTCATTCGACCATCACTGAAGACCTCCTCAAACACCTCCGTACACTGGCGTCTAATCTCTGCTGGATCCTCACTTAACAGTAGTTTATCGACGAACCCTCGGAAGTTAAGGGACTTGACCAGGTTGTACAGAGATGCCATCCTTATATAGCATGGCTTAAATGTTTGGCAGCCCAGATGGCTGCGAGCACTATAGCAACGTATGGTAGCCAAGGGTCTGCGACTCTGAAGAATGTACCTACTCCTGAGGCGATTACTGGTATGGCTTCAGAAATCTTCTCGACCCCATAGAGAGCATTGTTGGTGATCTTGCGGACCATCTCGCCAGCCTACGTTGTGAACAGAGTGATCAGGGCCCCAACTGCTGCCAGCGGACAGATAGAACATTTTACGTAAGTGCGATAGATTCCTTTCCCTCTGTGTACTAGCTTGCGGGATTCAGGCGCTACATCATCATACTCACCCGCGGTCTCGGCTACATCGTAGTCGTCTGCATCATAATCATCCTCCTCATCATAGGTCTCCTCATAATCCTCGTCATCTATATCCTCGACTGGATCAGCCTCTGGTTCATACATCGCTCTGGGGATCCATCGCTGGGGCAGTTGTATAGTAGCTTTAAACGGTAGTCTATAGCATGGCCTCTGCAATCTTGAATGCGGGCGTGTTTGCCTTTGCGAACTGGGGACTCAGCTTCGCCGACAAGAAGGTGGCAGAGGTCGAGCGTGAGCGTCATAACTAGGCGATGGAGAAGCTGTCTAAGGAGAAGTTTGAGTACAGCAAAGCACTCGAGCATATACGCCAGAGGGAGGCACGCTGACGACAACCCCCAGCTCAGGCCAACCAGAGCCTCAAAGAGGCAGATGAGAGTCTCGATGAGTACTACGAGACTGTAAAGATATCTGAGCCAATCCTCGACTATGAAGCATCGACAGGTCAGAAGACAGCAGAGCTTATAGTAGCGGTGGCAGCTGCAGCGGTGATGACAGGAGTCGTGCTCTATGCACGCTCAAGCTGAATACCTGATGTGTTTGACATGCATACCTTAGCATAGCCAAAGTAAAGTACCATCACACCTAATGAGCGAGTCCCAGCTATGAGGGTTCCGATGTTGAAGCTGAGCCAGTTGCCCTGAGTAGGTGGGATGTCCCTGCCCCTGAGGTGGTGACGGCCCTTGAGTGCCAACTCGAGGTCGTCGCTTCCACTGGTTAGGCGCAGAAGTGCATATGACTTAGTTTTCTGTCTGTAGAGTTGGCAATCAGCCAGCTCGCATACCTCACCAAGAACATTGGTCCCAGCAACAACAAGTTTGAAGTCGTCTAGCCTTTCAACCTGCTGGATAGCTCCTCCCTTCTGAACCAGGACCGCAACAGCAACACAGTCCGATGCACCGCGATGCAATGTCAGCTCTACCCGTTGGTTAGCTGTGGCTTGGACCTGCTGGTGTTCTTGCTCCACATGCACGATCCGCTGTTTGGAACCCGTTTGCTTCAGCTCCTGGTCATTCTCGTCATGCCAGACATGAAGTCTTGGAGCATTCATCATCGCATCTGTGAGCTGCTCAGTG
Source organism: Chaetoderma sp. LZ-2023a (assembly GCA_034401795.1). NCBI lineage: Eukaryota > Metazoa > Mollusca > Caudofoveata > Chaetodermatida > Chaetodermatidae > Chaetoderma > Chaetoderma sp. LZ-2023a. Next base: position 198,749,038 of record CM067369.1, read on the forward strand.
TACACCCGGAGGAACAGTCTATCCTGCATGGCAGCCGGATTCACGTGTGTTCTCGAGGAGGGTTAAGAGTGGAACTGCCATGGGCTTCTCGACACCTGCCCATAGTTCGAATTTCGTGAACCCCTCATTACACCCCACAGTGTAGTACACCTTTCCCTTCGCATAGAAGGTTGGGCCACGAGCCAGCAGACCTAGGACTCGGTACTCATCGTTCACATAGGTGGTGTCCACGGTGCTGTTGCTCTGCACGATCTCCCACCTGATCAGAACATGCAGGAGCCCTACCGTCTGTTCTATTGTGCTCTGAAGCTTGAACTCGAGTGTCATGCTCTTGATCTCGTGGATCTGTGTTGAGATTGCAACGTCAATGTACTTCCCAGCAGCGGACAATGGGTTCTCATGGTGTATACTGGATCGAATCACCATCAGGCAGTCCTTCCGAGGATCAGTGCGGTGCGATGTCGCGGGTTCAATGGCCCCATCTGGATGTTGCACATACTGCAGCATGTTTAATGTCTGGGTATATAGAGGGGTTAAACGGCTGCCATGTTTGGTAAAGTTCTCCGGCAGATTGTCTATAGGCAGCAGGACAAGTCGGCACGACAGTCAGCAAGACAGCAACAGCATGCACTGTCCCACTGTGACAGGGTCCGAGGACCGCTTCGTGACATCAACATTATCCACGAGCGAGCCAAGGTCACACCTCCATCTGATGCGATGATACTGGCCGCCATAGAGGAAGGAGTGTCAGCTCGTAGTACAAAAGAACTCCTGACTCAGATACTCTACCAGAAGTTTGACAGCACCCAGGGCAGGACACTCGACCTACCTCCTGTGCCCAAAACCAACAGTCCTGTTATTCTAGCTCTCCAAAAGGCGAGGGTCAATCCCAAAGATCTACTAATGGTTCCGGAAGTGGGATGCCGTATTTAGCCTCCATAGCCAGGAAGAGTGAGATATGCTGGATAGCCTCCAGTCTGGAGCAAATAACTACTTCAGGGAGGAGGTCAGTGCCACTGTAGTGGAGAGCCATGACACCGGTCATGAAGAAGGTACTCAGGAGGGGTTCACTGTTGGCCGCAAGGAGGCTGTTGAGCACATCTTCAATGAAGAAGGGCACAGGAGATTGGCTAGTGATCTGGCAGCATTTCTGAAATTCCCAGATAACTACCAGGACTACCTCATCAGATCCACTCACAAGTCAGATGCTCATCGCGCATGGACAAAGTGGATCTTCCGTGAGAAGTTCCAGAAGAAGAGAGTCCTAGACTCTGACCCTCAGTGGGTAGAGTTTAAGCGACAGGCTTCTGACGAAACTGACGAAGTTCTTCAACCTTCTGACGAAGTTCCTCAAGCTTCTGACGAAGTTCCTCAAGCATCTGACGAAGTAGAAGAGATGGCAGACGAAGTAGCGGAGGCCATGCAGCCTTCTGATGAATGAAAAAGTTGCGGCAGCTGCGACAGTCTGTCAGAAATGATGCGTAGAGCAGGCTAGTTTCCTGGCTGGATTCAGCTTGTAGGTGAAGGTCTGCACCTTTTCCACAGATGGCTTGAAGTGTGACAGCTCACCTGTCTCCTTGTTGCTGAAGATTAAGCGGTACAGCTCAGCTGCCCTCTGTACACCTGCGATAAAGTCCCCTTTGGTCTCCTTGAGGGTTAGGCTGTAGTATATGGTCTCGAGCAGGGCACGTCCACACTTGGAGCTGAAGTATAGCAACCGGGAATTGTGGCAGATGTCTGGTGAGATCTTGTGGGTGTACTTGAAAGAGGATGAAGACAGCTATCTTTGTGTGCCGAATGCGCCTGGTGATGTTGCTGAGGTAGGTGACTGTCTTCTGGTCCATTGCAGGGTCATCGATAACTGGAACAAGTGGTTCTGTCAGTCGGGCTGCCAGCAGCTTCTCCATCAGTGCTTGCAGGTTCTGCGTCTTGGTGATTGGGCCATTGTACCATTGATCATTACTGTCAAGCACCTCAGCGGCAGAGTCAGACACCAGAAGGATGTATTGAGAGTGTAGATGTTCGGCCAGGAGAGCCCGCAGCAAACCGTTTTTCCCGTGTCCTGACGGGGCAATGATCAGCACCACCTGGCCAGCATCAGCCGGCCTACTGTCGAATGGTACAGACATGCGTGCGGAGGATGGTTAGCACTTGGTCGGCGGCAGCCTCGCCAATATCTGGGAGACTAAACGGCAGTACTTCCTGTCCCAGCTCTTTCACCTGCAGAGTGGGGAATCCTGCCCCTCCGGCGGATACGAAGGATGTGATGGAGGCGTCAAACATGAAATCCCAGCAGCAGCTGAGAAGATAGCGTAGAGGGCCTGTGTCAGCACCCACACTGTCTAGTACATCCAGTATCTGTACACATATACGGGAAGCCATGACTATCCTGTGGTCTTAAACCTGTGTACACTCATAAGCTTTGACCCATACCTGGGCCGAGGTAGTTCAGCACATCGAGAAACCATAGCTCAGGTGTTATGAGGAACATGGTCTGACCATATATATATTTGCCTCATGACAGTATTACTCTCTAATCGGCATATGAAAGAACCCTGTCTTCTTCACCTCTGGTAGCCAGAGGCTGTCGACAACACATGTACCTGTTTGGCCATCAACAGTGATACTGTTCAGGCTGAGGGTGTCTATCTTGAGATTCCCTCCATCCTGGATGAATGTGCTCCGTGGTCTCAGGAGATCCTTAACCTGGTCCTGTGCAGATGACTCAGCCATAACCTTGATGGCTCCAGCCTCATCGACTCCGAGCATACCTTGCATCGTCGCCCTCTCCTTGATGCCCATCCCCTTGTATACAGTCTTGGCCTTGTTAATGGCTGATTGTCCTAGCGTATCAGTGATCCCGATGAGAGCTCAGGCTAGGATGGTACCTTGGATCTCCCGTGGGTCTCCCTTCTCATCGAAGTTTAGGAAGGAGATAAGGGCAACAGTGTCTTCCGAACCGAGGCATGCCTCGCCCAAGTGAGCAAGATCGCCTAGCTCTTTGTTTTCTAGGTCTGTGAGTGACAGAGTCATAGTCATATACAGATAGCTTAAACCTACTAGTCATACCCCCAGTGAAATAGTTGGGCATAGGAGGACCACGCAGTCGGCAGTAGGTAGCAGTGCTCAGGGTACTGGCCCTCTCTGCTGGGGCATGCCTTGTGGGCAGTCCACCATTCCTGGACATTGGCAATCCTCAGTCCACGTGCTCGACTATGGGCTACACACCGCCCTCTGGCACGCCAGGCCTTATATGTTGCAGGGGTCTCGTGATCCATCTCTTACTATTCAGAGGGGTTAAACATAGGCGACGATGATCTCAGCCATTGCCTCGTTGCTAGCCCTAGAACCGCGGCCTCCATTAGTGTAACACGTTCACCCATGATCTTGGTGGCAGCAGTGTAGGAGGCACCACTGAGGGCGATCTTTGGGATGGGATGAGTTATTCCAAGACAGTGCCCGGCCACCCCACTCACCACTGTAGTGAGGACAGCCGCAGTGGCGGCAGCAAGAACCTCACTTCCCCCTGTCATCTTCACCACAGCCACATTCGCCACCACGTTACTGGCGACATGGACTACCAGAGGTTTTGCTTTGGTCAGTAACTTCTGTGTCTTGGTTCACAGCAGGTTCTCCACCTTCTGAAGACTCGCCTGGCTCTCGGGCAGTTGTTTCACGATCTGTACCATTGACACCATTGTTTAAGCACTGAATATACAACGTGGTTAAACATCTGTGTCCCCTGTCGAGAGAGCTAATAAGATCTTCCCAGTCTGCGTCTGCCAGGTGGCCAGGTTGGTACTCAGGAATATTCATCTCTCTATTGAGACATCTTAAACATGTCCGGGCTCACGCTATGCGAGAAGTACTATGATGTCTTCCGGAAGGAGTTGAAGGACTACAAGAAGAAGACACCAGATGAGCTCGCTCAGCTCTCTGGTGCTGAGCTGACAGCTGTGAAGCTCTATCTAGGATTTGGCAAGGCACAGATCTGCTTCCTCGAATACCTTATCATGGGCGGGAGTATCGTCGAGCAGCTCCTGTGAACTAAAGGTTTCTACAAGTATTGGGAGTATCTGTCAGATGTGTTCCAGCAGTTGCAGACTGTCATGGCCTCACCGGACTCAGAGATGAACAAGGCTCTGCGATACTACAAGCTGGAAAAAGGATGCGCTGCCGAACCCTCTAGCCCTTGGATGTGCATGTTGGCAGTGGGTATAGGGGCTGTAGGGCATGCCAAGCTGGTTCAGTGTCTCACCGTGGTCCCCACTGCTACTGTAGAGAGTCAGGATAGACTTATAGCTGATTTGCTAGCGGCAGAATAGGCTGATCCAGAATGCCACGATAGCTAGGCCTGACACCACATGTAGAGCTACCATGGGAAGCGGTGTCATGTCGACTGGCTGCAGTGTCGGGACGCCTGCTGGAGCTGCCGTGTCGACTGGCTGCAGTGTCAGGGTCGGAACGACTGTATGGCTCGTACCACGCATAGGTGTGTTGATGGCAGTGTTAAAGCTGAAGTGGACACCGGGGGAACTCCCCTCGACTATCATGTTGTTATATCCCCTGACTTGGAGGTCCTCGATGTTCACGATCATGTTGCTCGGAATCAACCGTAGGTGTGGCGAAATATCAAGGTCAAATTTGCGATGGGCCTTCTGCAGCCCGTGCTGGAACTTAGCAATAAGACTACTGGGGTTGCCACGATGATCATATCCTCAACGAGACTGATGAACATGGCCTGGACCTCTGCTCCACTGACACCATCTATGGAATGCTGCAGCTGGGTCTGTGCCATAAGGAGGCAGTAGCACAGTGCTTCCAGGGCCTGGTTGATCCGAACGATCCCTGCTGGTGTGAGGCCTGAGGTGGTGTGTGGGACAAAGTACTTCCACACATCTGGATAGTCCTGCCGCAAGCCAGTGATGTGCATATTTTGCACCAGCGCTCCAGGATCGGAGTCGGGATCGAACGAGAATGTCACTGCCTTCCGATGGCCTACTTGTCGGGGGGTTCGATAGGGGAATCCTGAGTAGTCACGTCTCGGGTCACCATACATAACCCCTATACCACTGTTGTCACCACCATGCCACCGATAGTCTGGGTGAGCGCTGAACTCTCTCTCTCTCTGTAGTCTGCTGGCCGCTGAGACGCTATGACTGTTGAGCTGTGGGTCAAAGGCATTTGTATCAGGGAGGCTTGCACCCAGATCATGGAGGATTCATCGCACCGTGAAGTACACATGGAATCTGAGACAGCTGGCGATGAGCACAGCTTCAGGAGTACCAGAATAGGAGTGAAGCAGGGTGGAACTTACTCCACATCCTGCCGTGGCACACCACACGGCACAGTTCAGCTGCTGATTCCAGCATGAGAGGCTTGGAGCAGCCATGCAAGTATGAGCTTGCTTCGCATCCTTGATGGTGATGGGGTGGTTGGTCAGCGGTCGTGGGTTGACGGAGAAGCTGGTTCGCGACCGTCCATCCACTGTGATGGAGAACGGTGTTAGCTCTGGTATATCATCCAGTAGACCTCTCAGGCCAGTCAAGGGTGTACCCAGGAGGGGTGGTTGGCTCCGGATGACTGTCGTGAGGTTCAGTGGGAAGGCCATCTATACTGGTGTTCTTAAAGCTACCGCAGCACACTATTTGTAGTCGTCTCGACTTCAGAGACCAGCGAGGCGACCTCGCCATAACATCTCGTTTTTTAACTCCTCCATATCAACCCGCCCGCTGGAGCCTTTGAGGTATTGCTGTCGCACTTTAGGTTTCTTCGTGTGGTACAGGGCTTGGACCTTCAATATATGGTGGTACTCTTCATTGGTGACCTGGCCATCCACAAGAGCTTTGCTGACAGACCCGTCGATAGTCCGTAGCATACTCTGTGCCAGTGCCACATACTTAGCATGCTTCTCTAGCCTCCTTGTGATCACACCACCTAGCGGGATGGCGATGATGGCCCCCACCCCTGTAGCGAGAGTGGCCACAGCTGCCACCCCAGCACTGGCTCCAATCACACCCGCAGCAGTGGTTGTACACGCGAGGACACTGTAGGCTGTCTTATATCGCCTGCGCATCCTGCTGTACTTTTCTGCCTCATGGACGATATTCTGTCTGATGGTATCTATCTGCTGGAGTCGCCAGCTGTGTACTGTACCCCCCTCGTCAGCAGTCACGGAGGGGTATATTTCTGGTTGCTTCCGCCACACTGATTTTGCCATAGTATACCTGGAGATTAAACCTGCATCACCTGCAGAATCTGCTCATGAGTCCTAGAAGGGTACATTTTGGGGAGCCTGGCAAACCGTTCCAGCTTGCCGGTTTCGAGATAGACGTCTCTTAGACAGAGGTCATCCAGCACTATGTCGGGTGCCAGTAGCTTTCTGAGACGTGACATCTGGAACTTCACCTTATCACCAAGATAGTAGGTCCGCCGCTGGATGGCTTTCTTGGTCTTACACTTCTGCGCCATCTCCTCTTTCCACTGTATGACATCTGGCTCATCCTCGTCTGAGAAGACATCTAGCTCATCGTCGTCTGTCAAGACTCCTGCGTCCCACTTACTCTCCTCCAGGAGGGCCTGCCAGTATCAGAAATTTTCGCTGTTCCTTCGCCTCCTTGCAAGACTCGCATTCTGTTGATACCAGTTCCCCCGCTGTAGTCGCTCTCCTTCTTGTTGCAGTGTGAGCCTCTGTTCGTTTAAGGCCTTTATCTGTGCATGGGTCATGAAGGGGCGAACGTCTTTCTTCATCATCTCGGCCAAGGGCAGATAATGCTGGTATGATATCATGTTGTCGTCAGGTCAATGAGTAATAAGAGTGTAAACTCTAAATGGGCGTCCGATATCCCATCCATGCTGGCATATATGTTAATGGAGGGGCTGTCAAACAGGTGATTTACAGGTATGAACAGGCTATGACTGATAGCTTTCCATAGGTTGCTGTTGGCACCTGGGAGATACTCTATAATGTCCTGGCTGACTACTAGTGAGCTGCTGTGTGCACTGCCCAGAGGTTGATGTAGCACATCGGCGTGTATGTATGTTGTGCCCCACTGGGGCACCTCGAAGAAGACCCATTCTACATGGTACTGTACCACCCGTCTCCCCTCTAGAGAGGGTGAGATTACGTTCTCACCACCGGAGAGCAGCAGTCGGACAATCAGCATCGTTATATCTCCTGTTTAAACCCCTTCTATAGCATGCTATGGAACCCATATTTGCTCACTCGACTGGTCTTGCTGACCTGGCAGATGTGTACGCAGTTGATGCTGCAAAGAGAGAAGAGAGCGATGGCAAGTCATTCGCCCTACAGTACGAAGTAAGCTCAAAAGCATTCTCCCTCCACCCCATTGGTGGTGATGGGGTGGAGCTGCTCACAGACCTCAAGGATATATCGAAGGAACGCCTGGGTCGCAACATAGATGGCCACAAGATCGTGTTTCCGTAGGAAGTACATCCTCGAGCCGTTGATTGAGCTCTCGGATACAGAGGTGGCAAACCCTGGCAAAAAACCTGCAGTTCAAATTTGAGAAGAATGAAGTGTGGTACCGCGCTGGACCTGGGAGTGACTGGCAAACATGGTTGCCCCTATATAGGCCTCCCACAGTCATTGACATAGAGGTTACTCCCCTCTCCACTGTTGTGAAAAAGGATGGGACAGTTCGAAAGCTCTGCAATCTGGGGTCATCCTTCCTCACCTAAATAGGTGAAGGTGTCTCCCTGACGAGGGTGGGTCCCCGGATCGGGGTTACAGGTGGAAAGCTCCTGCTGCGTCGTCCATTCGATGGACCAGAAGAAGCTGTTAACCTCAGGAGGGCACCCTATGGGTAGATGGTGTCACATGTCTCCAAAGTCAAGGGTGCTGTTAAACTGCTTCAGCGATCGGACTCACTAGCCCGCAAACGACTCATATAGTCCTAGAGCTACGTTTCTTAGCTGGTGGCAGAGTGAAGCAACTAGCACCTGCCCTTGTCCCTGAGGGGATGAAGATCACTGTTGATGCGGATGGAACAGGGCTCGATCTGGCACAGATATTTCTCGAGGGGTTCAATCTTTTCAGTTTAACTCTTCATATATAGCCATAATTCTCATCATACTGCTCGTGCTGGTGTCTACATCAGTGGCACAGGGCGCTGAGACCGCCATGATATTGGATGCAAGTGGGCCCACTTCCGGGATGACCCCCAGTACAATCCTTGCGGAGAAACATTTACGACCACTTTCACCCACGTAAAGAGATCGAGTCTGTCTGCCACTTCTATGGGGTGGAAAGGGTAGGCCATGGTTGTCTGCTGGAGACCCCTGCTCAGCACCAGATTCTCTGCGTAACATGTGAACATGACAGAGTCTGCCATGGTTCACATGCTAATCACTTTAGCCTCCTCCCAGGTGAGCATTGTCAAGGTAGATGGAAGCTCCTATGGGTGGTCCCATCATGCCGATGCGACTCTGGCAGAGACTACGTGTTTGTCTGAGCCTACACAGAATAGAGAGAGGCCGGCCCTGTGGTTGATGGCGATCAGTGGTGCATATCACTGTGGAGGCTTCTCTCTAAACGTGCATTCAGCCCCTGGTAGTAGTAGTGTCAGGATGATCCTACCTCCCTGGCAGCCATTCGGCGATCCGTGGTGGCCCATGACCCTATGCCTCAGGAATTGAGACGGCGGTGGGAGGCGCGGATCACGGAACAGTTGCCTGTGGTGGGAGGTGGTATTTTTCTACTACAGGCTATACTACTCCAATCTGTGATACTCTGTCGGGTATAATTACATAATAATCCGTATACGGTTTACTGTATTGTAATTGTGGTATGTTGGAGCTTGGGTGTTCTCTATGGAAAAATAATTATCCGCACCCAAGAGAACACCCATGCGAGCTATTGTTTAGGAATCATCGTCTAAATAATTAATAAATAAAGCATGTACCAAGAAATAAACACAAAACAAAAAAAAGAAAAGACCTGGAAAATAATTCCATGTCAAAAGTTAAAATCAATGGTATGCCTCCCTCCCCCTATGTGCTCTGTCTTATGAACACGTATCTCATGCGTCACTACCCCTCTCAGGCCACGCGCCTACCCGGGAAGTCTATAATCCCCTCCTAGCATGCTTCCATGCGCTCGATCCGCGATGCGTGATTGTTTGCCATGGATGTCAAACTAGGAGGGGGTGGTGTAGCATGGATCGACCAGACGGGTACTGGCCGTCCCAGCAAGGCTGGGTACGGACCTGCCATGCCAGATTCATTCTAAAGCACACACCCTTGGGTAAAGCAATAAGCGTATGTAAGCCCTATACGAGAGGTTTCTTGTTAAAAGTTGGCTAAGTACGATAGAATGTGTGGTGCACATGTGCGCACGTCAGAGCTTCCCTGACAACACGTCTCGGAATTGGAAGCAAGTGCTTACCTGTAGTGTATCGAGTAGGTACTAGTAATTGCTTATAATCTATCCATTCTCGTTTTTCTTGGTACCTGTCAGGGCCAGAATTAAACGAGCTTTCTAAAACTGCAAACTATTTTTAAATCGGCCCGGAAATGGCTGAGTTATCGTCGAAGCTCCCCGCTAAATTATACTCGGAATATTGCTATAGTGTCGTATGTGTGTATATATTAAACTAGATATAACGATCTGTGTACACGTGGTCAATACGTCACTAGCATAGCAGCACGCTGATTGGCTGGCGCTCGGCCGCTGATTGGTTGAGGCGCCCAGTCCTGACGTCACAGCGAGTATAAAAGGATGAAAAACCAAGGTTTGAGAGCATCACCGGCGTGGAAGCCAGACCGCGCAGGACGACTGGACCACCTGGATGACGGATGTGAACTGCTGACCTACCAGTGATCTTCAACCAGTGTCTTACGGATCCGAGCACATCTGCGGTGTAGGATGTTCTCAGCTTCCACGGAATTTTGGATACTCCCGGATGGCCATCCAGAAGTAATAAACTAAATTTAAAGTTAGACTTTCCGCATTCGGACTTTCCTAATGCAACTTCTGCAGAAGGGGCCCGTGCTGGCCCGGAATGTAATGCTACGCGATGTAGAGCTGCGGTGATTCTTGGTGGATGACTCGCTGGATCTGCCAACCACACTGAAAGGTGGACACTAAATCCCGCACTGCATGTCGTGTGTGTTTTAATTAACTTTTCGACCACAGTCTGGTGGACTTTGCTAGATGCGCCGCAAGAGCTATATGACGCATCCCGCACCATGTGCCTAGTTATGTATCCACTTAACATTATTATACAGCCCTCTCTGTTAATGGGTAACCTTTAACTTGATTATTTCCGTCGTCGGACGGAGAACTTTCTCACTTCAGTATAAATTATGATTTAGTTATAGACACTATCTAATAGATGCTACTTCACTGTTCTGTTTCACTGTCATGAGTATGCACCGTATCTACCCTGCTTGGAGGAATCTGCGGATCCATCTTGCGGAGACAAGCTACGAAAATTGCCTGCGGAAATCTCTCCAGCTCCAGAGAACGTGTCAACTCGTGCTATGAATATGTTAGCGCCTCAATTTTAGTAACACAGTAGCCTGTTCCGTACCGACGACTATGAGGTACTCAAGTAACTATACTATTGTACATTTAATTATTTTTTCCATATATGGCACTGATGACTAATAGGTGCCTTCCCGGTTTTAGAACCGCAATTTATAATTTCCTTATCACTGTTCATATTATCCTTATTTACTGTGGGTGCTTTAACTAAGTCTATCAACCTGATAGTACTACCTCAATAATTTATATAAATTGTCATCGTTCATTGCATTGATTAGTTGTATATGGCAGATAGACATTTCGTTGATATGTTTTGTTTAACTATAGAAAACTTAGACCGCAGTATGTTAGGAAATCCTAAACAGCAACATTTATATCTGCATCACTTATCCCTACCATCATCAATTTTACACTGAGGTCACTGACCGTGCTCTAACTGTTTGCACCCGGCATGCGTCAGCTCAAATAGGATAGGTTTGAAGTGGTTAGGAACACTCTCTTCATTAGGAGACATATAGTGCACACCTCTTTTCCAGTTATTGCGGTAATGTAGCCCCGCACTCCAGCAAGGTTGTGTAAAATTGGCCAAATACCTATAGGGCCTCGTATATATTAAAGTTATTGTCTTTTTCCATGATCCACTAGCCGCATGGCTTCTTAATTGTTTGGACGTCCCATCAGCACGTTGATCTGATCCGACCCTGGGAAACTATCGGAGGTTTCCGAGCGGTGATGGTTAACGTGCTGATTTACATACATCTCGCCCCTCCCCCGCCCCCACCGCCCGTATCATTGGATACTAGTTAGCTAGCTAATCCTGCCAACGAAGGAAAGCACTGCGAAAACATATAGTTATAAATGTGAGTTTGATAGGATTATTTTACCGGCCTGCAGTGCATATCTAGGCACATTAGAACATAATCCTAACGACAGGTCAAAAGTTAGATCCATAGGAAATGGTGACGGATATGACGCACATCTCCATCCAACTCATCGGAGTGTCTGGGAAGGATCTTGGAATCCGCACGCCCTCACCGGAAGGACGCTCGCGGTGGATATTCGCCTCTCTACCCCCACCTTAATGATATGATAGTGATCAAACTTTCTTATGTGGAACCAGGTGATGTTCTATGTGGTTGCAGAGCAAGGTACCCGGATTCTCACCAAATTCGGATGCATTGCGATGTAACATGTACGCGTACCATCCATGGAGGTAGATGTTCTTTCAAAGTGACCTACGGGAGGCTAGGCGTCTGCGCCCATTGGACAGCTGTATCTAACAATATGTAGGAATCCCTGCCATTTGCGGCCAAAGCTAGTTTTCGTTTCTGACACTTAAATTATAGGTTAGACTGTAGCAGAAGGCCCGTATAAATAAACCAGCATCTACCAATACAGCAACTTGGAACTACATAAGACGGTGATGTTGGAATTCTTCGGAAATCGCTCGTTCCGCCTTCACGTAAACCAGTATGCATCACGTTATTTATGGCTTCACTAGGATTTTTCTGCACTTAGCATTTCTGATGAACAAAAGAGTGGCCCTTTTTGCCAACTCTTTTCCACCGCTTCAGCGTTGAAGGTATTTTCCTGTGATGGAGGCCCGCGTGAAGCACTTGCCTCTCGCAACATCGAGAATTCCTGTGACGGAGGCCCGTGCGAGGCACCTTCCTCTCGCACCATCATAAAAATATTCGGTAACGGAGGCCCGCGCGAGGCACTTTCCTCTCGCAGCAATAATGTTCTCTCTGTGTATGTTAGGGGTATATTAACTTATATTAAGTTACTCAGTGATCTCCTATGTGGATGCTTCTCTTGCGGGGATACCTCTGCCGATTCAAGGATCTGTGTGGTACCTCCAGCGACACCACGTAGAAAGGACACCAGCTAGCTCTATATTGTGTATTATTGTGCTCATATTACTGTCAAACGATTCACCATGTTTGTATAGTACTTATTTATATTCTAAGTATATTATTCTAATTACTCCATTCTCTAAATTAGTATGGAAAGACACACCGGTGACACAAACAGCTGGGACGACACCGTGTAGTTCAATCTCAGCGGCAATGGTCGCACGGCCCCACTGGAACATCATTGTTCCACCAGCTCTAGAAGTTGGTCTATGTACTCCGCGGAGAGATGGCACATGGGAACTGCAACTCCGAGATCCGCAGCTAACAAGCCATCCCGGTCATCGTGCACTTGCGGTGTGATGGGCGGATATTCAATGGCGGACCAGCGCGTACCGCACCCCCCCCCTACCCGAGCTACAATAGCGATGACCTAGGCGTAACCACTAGACTCATGTTTATAACGTGAATAGTAAATAAGACAATGAAAAAATACGTCTGGCTGGCAGCCATTTTAAAATCCAAAATGACTGGCATTCTGCCGAGATTATAATGACATTATCTAAGTCCTGGGAACCAAAAACCTAGGTGTATCCACTGGAATTGTGCCCATAGCTGGTGTAGTACGCGAGATACCGACGAAAGATAGTTTCGGGCTGACAACCATTTTGAAATCCAAGATGGCGGCTATGAGGGTTAACGAAAAAATGACAAACATGAAAGATTCATCCTTGACCAATTTCGAGTGGATTACGCATATTTACACAAAATCTAGCAAATTAACGCCATTTTTTTTCAACACTTCCATGTGCATTATTAGGCTAGCGGATTTGGTCAAACCTCTGAAAAAAATTCCAAAGTTATTGAATCCTTCGAATTTTGGTTCACATATGACCATAGTATTACAGACAAAAAGTCGCAGCTGATAACCTTTGGGGAAAATTTGTTATGCCAAATTTTATTTTTGTTCCAAATTATTGCCCTTTCACATATTGTAATCATACACTAGACGAAACCAAATTAAGATTTCTTAGGATATTTTATGGTTACATTGCTGGAATTTGCTCTGGATGTTGGAAATAAAATATTCTAACTGATTTTCAACCAAGTAGTCGACATAGCAAAATCCAATATGGCTGCTGGTACATTGAGTAAATCAGAATTCCTCATAATACAAGACATGCTCCAGGCAATTTAATAAATAAACCCAAATGAATATAACATACTAAACTAAAATGTATCTCTCGTACCAATCATTAAAGAGCTGTCTATTATCTCTATGCTTTAATTTGTAACCCATTCTTCAACATCGTCATCTTCAGCTTCACAGCTGTCAGTGTGTGGCCTGTTGTAGCAGGTCTCGCCATGACAACCTCCACATGCTGCGACGCATTTTAACCCAGATTTGTGGCACGAGCATTGATTTGTTGCACATTGTTTTTTATTACTGACTTTACATTTGCAACGAATGCATTTAAGACACTTTCTGTTGCAGCATCTAAATCAGTCATCACCGGTCGCATACCATCTTTCTCGAGCTTCCAGCCCCACTTGCAAGGATTGAGACAGTTGTTTTTTTAGTTCGGCCCATTGCTTCATTTGCATGTGGACTCGAAGGCTGTGATAATACGCTGCTCTCTCAGTTGGAGGTGATCTTTCAGGCTCAATTTTATTACAGCGTGGAACCATTGCTTGGTACTGTGTATGTCTTAAGGAGGTTAGTGTGTCATGGGCTTTACCACCGTAAAGTCTGCAGAAGATAAACTCGCCTACAGCACCAACATCATCAGTGGTTGTCTCGTCAATCAGTGCACGGGATAGATGCTGCAACCTATTACATTTAACTAATGTCTTCATTAGATGCGTTTTCCTTGTCCAAATGTAGATGAAGTCGTATCACAACCACTCCACGCGTGTATAAACAGGATATTATTACGTAAAACCGGATCCATTACCTCGTGTGTTTCTCGAATGCTGTACAATTCAACACTTTTATTCGACGCACTAACCTTTTTCTCTTTCATCAAGAATATGTCAGCCATTTGTGTTTCCCAGTGATGAATCAACATAATGAAGATATCCATATCTTCAGTAACAAGGATTACTGGCCGGCCATTCTGCGAAAAGTTTAGAGCAGTTGATACAATCAAAGTGTCTGCATTGCCATCACCGCACTTAATTATGTGTCCTTTAGATTGTAGCAGGCAAGCAGGGAGTTCTAAGAACACTGTCTTATTTCTCACGTTTGAGAGAAATGCCTGCTGATTCTTGTGACATTTGGAGTTTTCATTGAGAGTGATATCTGCAGATCATGTTCCAGACCTCCTCAAATGCTCGTGATCCTTGGTAATGGGCCTTCGTACCCATCAAAAACAACACAACACATCCCAAACTTATTTCTAAGATATGTTTCATACTGTTCTACCACTTCTCGATATGTGGCATTCTTTTGCCATCTAATACGATGCAGGAGCCATCCGCCATCTATAACTGGCATACTGTCTTTTGGTAATAGCATTAGCTTGGTTACTTAGGTTGGTAAGATCTTTTTAAATCTCTCTAGCTAATTCTGTCTTATCTGGTTTTCGCATGAAATAATCTTTGAAGAGTGATGTAGGTACCGCTGACAGCTCATACTTGAAGTAAGATTTAAGGTCCTCAGATTCCCGGTTAGCCGATGCCATACCACGCATGAATAAAACACTAGGCTCAATTTGAATTGATTTCTTACCCACTTTGATACCTGGCAGAAGATATTCCAATGTCCGAACTTGCTCTGATCGCTTAATATGTGCACAACTAAATGCTACACCATCAAGTGATTGTTGAATCTCCATACCAATTTGTTCAGCTTGGTCACAGGTGATTCCATCCTCATCGGTTGCTGTTAGTCCAGTTGTCAGTGGTCTTAATGCAGAAACTTCATCATTGAAAGGGTTGTGCTGTTCAAACCAATCCAGTATTTTCTCCATGTCTGTCGAATCTCGCCTGCACCTAGATATTCCTAGTTCTGCGTGCTGTTCACTTGTAGCATGGTGGTAGTTTGTTAGACTTGTCATCGCATCATGAATAGCCGCACAATGATGCATGCTATAGACCCATTGGTGTCTAACACTATCCGTTATGCCACGACCATGTGTCAAACCTCCTCGAGCTTTCATGGATCGCATTAGAATTTGCTCTATGCATAGATCAGTCCACAAACCAGCCCAGTATTTTTCACTTCGGCGCACTGTATGGTAGCCTTCCGAAAATTTATGGTACAACCACAGATGTTGATTTGGGAGGTCCCTCATTATTTGGAGGTACAGTCTAGCACTTTTAGCATAATTAATATGACCAGATGCAGCGAAAAGATTCAGCAGCTTTCCAACAGCTGTGAGGTGACCTTCCCAATCGCACACTCTCTCACACTGCATAAAGGTCTTGACAATGTTAATATAATATAGATACAAAATCCAATACTTGGCAGTGCGTGACTTATTTTCCATCTTTTCTTTGTGCTTAGAAATACATTGATCTAAACCTGACAGTTCTTCAGAATCAAGAATATCATTGAGTGGTACACCACCATCTTCGGTAACTTGATCAAACAATTCTTTTAGTTTGCTTACTTGATCCATGGTTAATCTATTAGTGTTTTGTGACGATTCTGAATTGGAATGTTCAGACTCTGCAGGTAATATACCTGAGACCAGCTTAGTCACAAGTGCCTTTTCGACCAGAAAATGCGCACGTAAAGCTCCGGCAATTGATTTACCTGTCAAAATATGGGAAATAGTATTTGGCCCATAGACTTGTCCCATGACTTCCTCAAGACCAGACCCTTCCATCACATTACCGATACTACCACAACCGCTCATAAGAAGATGAAACCCACCAAGTCGACAAACTATCCTGTTTAGACCTTTTGACTCAGTAATTTCTACTGCTTTCTGCCAGAGGGTCTGGTCAAATGTAATGCAAGCACTGGGTTGCATCAATCGACAGGATTGTTCTTGAATGCACAAAAGTGTAGAGTACAGACATGTCTCGTCATTTGGATTAAGGTCTATGAAAGGACGAATAAGCACTTGCCATTTGTCGATGCCATCATCGAGTGATCTGAAGAAGTGTTGCATGAATCCAGAGAAGTTAGGTATTTGTGTATTTGCTTTGCTGAAGAGGAGAGCTGATTGCCACATAGATTAGCATAATATGCTACTGATGGTGTTATATACGGTCGCTGATTTTCCTCAATGGATTTAAACTTTATAGAGGAAAGGCCTGATACAGCTGACCCTATGTATTGAACAATGGGTATACCTTTGTCCGTCATAAGTTCCGAAACAGCAAATCTTGCCTTACGTCTTACATGTTGGTCAAAGTTTGCTCGATCTCCTTTCACAGCTGACATTGCTATCGTACCCATACCATGAAACTTATTATGGCCATCTATCGTCCTGACATCATGGTCTGCATTATCAGATGCCCATTGCGTGATTTCTGCATCTGCATCTGGTAGTAATGTACCAAGATTTTCGGCTTGTAAAATCGATTGCTTAAACAAAGTGACCTCATCATATGAGACCGAAAAGCCTAATCTAAATAGCTCATCTACTAGCCACCTTGATCCAAATACATGATCCATCTCCACGGCCGTCCCAAACAAAATAGGTGACATTATTGAAGATGGGCTTACAGCTTGTGTAAGTGCTTGGCCAATGCTATTTCGTCTTACGTCATTACTTATCATTGTCTCGATAAAGATACGTGTCAGTGGTGTAAGGAACTCCCTTCCCTTATCAATATCCTTAATATCATTGCTACCCGGGTAGTTTTCCTTTGAATATTTCCCCTCACGTATTTCCTCCTTTAACAGTTTCGCACACGTAATGACTATTCTTTCAGCTTCTTGTGCATCATCATCTAATTTCTCAGAGTGCCATGTCTTGTGTACTATGTAACTTGTCATTTTCTGGAAACACAGCACATCCTCCAGACCTCCTTTCATTCGTGACCAAAATATGTGGTCACCATAATGCTCATTAAGTTTATCTCGGAGGCTTTTAATACCAAAGACCTCTGCCCCATTAGCCAATTCTTTCATTTTCTCATGGCTATCAGTAACAGTCAGTGTTTCAGTCTCACCCTCCTCATCCAGCCAGTCGCAAACAGCCTCAAAGCAACCCTGCTTCCCTAAATCAGCTGGTCGACCGACTGTCACATTCTTAGCATATGCAAAGCAAAAGAAATCTCTATAACATTTGCTATGATAGTGTGCTTCTGCTGCTACTAAGTCTATGCAATCATTTACTCTTGTCATAACATCATATGCCCATAGGTCGTCACGGTTGTCACATTGCTGTAAAACTGATTCTCTGAATCCAAGTAGCGTAACCTGTGACACAGGGTCTCTTGTTGGATGTTTCAGGTCAATGGTCGCGGCTTTTCCACATAGAAAACAATCAGCTGCCCAGTCAAATGGCTCAACACTTGAACGTAATCTTTTGGATGTTGATCCACCCCCATTATCATCATCGGTTCTAGTTCTTCTCATGTCCGTATATTCAGTCCTACACCTTTTTATTTTATGTACATAAACATTTCAAATTGGGGAGGTTAGAGACCTTTCCAAAAGGTAGTTATGTAATTCATCATCACCTCGAAGACGACTTATGCGCAAAAGAGTCTCAAGTCCTTTTTTGTACACTTTTTACTTATCTCCATCCAAAGGGTTGCGACAGATAACGCAATTTCCCTCAGATAAAGTATGCGGTAATGGGAGGGTCACATTTTCATTTGGCTCATTCATTTTTGTGTTTCTTAATAGCCTCTGAATAATTTAAGTAATAGCATGTGCTAAATGTACGTGTTTCTGTTTAAAAAACTATATTAAATAATTCTGTGTCGAGAAATACAATGTAAAAGCAAAAGTAGTTTTACAATGTACTTTCTCGAATGTTTTCTAATATTACCCCGGTCCATTTATTATCATAAATCACCATATTCGGACGTCAGGATTGAACCAATATTAATTATTGACAAACCATGGCATACTCTGATAAATTTTATTTGCAAATTGCGTTGATATGATGGAGAAATCAGACATATTGTAATTGGAGGGACTGGCATTCGGAACTATATGTTGATTTAGTGCATGTTTGTATGGTTATACCAAAATTTGACACGCTGTCTTCAAAATAACTCAACCGTTGTGTAATGCTGAGCTATAACATTATATCTTTAAGAACTGTGCCAATTTTCAGCTCTGTAATTATAAAAGAAGTGGCGAAAAACTGATTGTACGTTCATCTATCATATAATTACAGTTTGTAAGAATACAAAAGTAGATCAAATTCAAAGTGCTGTCAAAAATTTTCCCCAAAAGGTATCACTTGCGACTTTTTTTCTGTAATATTAGGGATATGTGGGAATATAATTCCGCAAGTTTTGATAACATTATAATTTTTTTCCCAGGTCGACCAAAAACTGGCTCATCCTACTAGCCTATATATATATATATATATATATATATATATATATATATATATATATATATATATATATATATATATATATATATATATATATATATATATATATATATATATATATATATATATATATATGAGTCCAGATTTCGCGCCATTGACACACATAGCGATTTCTCCAACAATAAAACAGCTAATTAGAATAAAAGTGTATCCTATCAATTTACAATTGCAATTTAATATAGTCGTTTACACGCGTATATTCAGAATATCGGTACAGAGCTTCTGTCCCTCTGCATATTATCTTGAGCGTGGCACGATCCAATGATAGTTAATCCTCTGCCTGTCATATTTCTAACAGATATGGTCATTTAATAGGAACACAGTCATTTAAAATGTATGTCAGATTCGTAAAGGTATTTATTTTACCTTTCAGGAAATATGTAATAATCAAGATTGGGTTACTGAACTCTGAATCGCGAATAGTTATTTGCATTTTAATGGAGTTTGTAAAATTAAGATGTTTTTAATTTTCTTTAACCTCTCATGTGAGAGGGAGAGCGAGAGAGAGAGAGGCCGAGAGAGAGAGAGAGCGCGAGAGAGATCGAGAGAGAGAGAGAGAGAGAGAGAGAGAGAGAGCGAGAGAGAGAGCGAGAG
>CM067369.1:198771027-198803527 GCA_034401795.1 Chaetoderma sp. LZ-2023a
TGATTGCGCTTATTAGTCCCGTAACGGTAAAATCGGGGATGGGGAGGGGCGGACAATAGGTTTACATCCGTCGGTCCGTCTGTCTGTCTGTCCGTCTGGCCGTCTGTTCGTCTGCCGCAATGGGTTTACCGTACTTTTTTTCAAAGTCCTTCAACGTATTCAACTGAGAATTGGTACATTGCTTTGTTATGAGAAGTTACAGACCAAATTCGGGTTTCAGGCGTGTACGTCAATTTTTTCTTTCGACTTAAGAAATACAAAAAAAAAATCAGCTTCCCGCTTTTTTCCGCTTTAGTATAAGGAGTTACAGAGCAAGTTCGGGTTTCAGACATTTTCATCAATTTTCCTTAGGAAATACAAAAAATATTAGTTTGCCACACTATTTTTATTCAGCTGAGAATTGGTGCGTTGCTTTATTAAGAGAAATTACAGAGCAAGTTCGAGTTTCAGGAGTTTGCGTCAATTCTGATGTAGTTACGTCCCCTTTCGACTTATGAAATACGAAAACTGTCCGTTTTTCTACACATTTTTCGCACTCCTTCAAGGGATTCAAATGAGAATTGGTAAGTTGCTTTATTATAGTGCGTTTTGGTTTCAAACCATTTTCGTCAATTTTCCCCCCTTTCGACTTATGAAATACAAAAAAAATATTAATTTTCCACAATTCGTTTCGCAGCCTTCGAGATATTCAACTGAGAATTGGTACATTGGTTTGTTATGAGAAATTGGTACGTTGCTTTGTTATGGGAAATTACAGAACAAGTTCGAGTTTCAGACATTTTCGTAGATTTTTCATGGAGTTATGCCCATTTGGGCTTAGGAAATATGAAAATTTTAATTTTCCGCACTTTTCTTCGCAGTCTTTCAAGATATTCTATTGAGAATTGCATTGCTTTGCTATGGGAAGTTACAGGCCAAGTTCGAGTTTCAGGCGTATGCGTCAATGTTTGATGGAGTTATGCCTCCTTTCGACTGAAGAAATACGAAAAATATCAGCCCCCCCGCACTTTTTTTCGTACTCCTTCAAGGTATTTAATGGAAAATCGGTACATCGCTTTAGTATAACGAGTTACAGAGCAAGTTCGAGTTTCAGACATTTTCATCAATTTTCCTTGGAGTTAATGCCTCCTTTCAACTTATGAAATACAAAAAATATTAGTTTATCACACTATTTTTATTCAACTGAGAATTGGTGCGTTGCTTTGTTATGAGAAATTACAGAGCAAGTTCAGGAGTTTGCGTCAATTTTGATGGAGTTACGTCCCCTTTCGACTTATGAAATACGAAAACTGCCTGTTTCCGCACTTTTTTCGCACTCCTTCAAGGGATTCAAATGAGAATTGGAAAGTTGCTTTATTATAGTGCGTTTTAGTTTCAGACATTTTCGTAAATTTTCCCCCCTTTCGACTTATGAAATACCAAAAAATATTAGTTTTCCACAATTCTTTTCGCAGCCCTTCGAGATATTCGACTGAGAATTGGTACATTGCTTTGTTATGAGAAATTGGTGCGTTTCTTTGATATGAGAAATTACAGAGCAAGTTCGATTTTCAGGCTTGTGTCAATTTTTGATGGAGTTATGTCCCCTTTCGACTAATGAAATACTAACATATCAGCTTTCAAGACTTTTTCGTTCTCCTTCACCATATATAAATGAAACTTGGCTTATTGCATCGTTATGAGAAGTTACAGATCAAGTTCGAGTTTCAGCTGCTTCTATAAATTTTTAATGGCGTTTTTGACTGTCAATCTCTAAAGATTTATATCACCAGGTAGGGGATATGTATGGGCATGCATTGCAAAGCAATACTTTCAGAATGCTTGTTTATTTTTGCGATGTTCATTGTTTGTAAAATAGCACCAAACAGCTGGATTGTGCGTATTGACATAATAACAACATTGTGAGAATGTTCATTGCTTGTAAACCTAATAACATCAAACATCAGGATTGCGCATATTGACATAATAACATGAGTGTGAGGATGTTCATTGGTTGTAAACCTAATAACATCAAACATCAGGATTGCGCATATTGACATAATAACAACATTGTGAGGATGTTCATTGGTTGTAAACCTAATAACATCAAACATCAGGATTGCGCATATTGACATAATAACATGAGTGTGAGGATGTTCATTGGTTGTAAACCTAATAACATCAAACATCAGGATTGCGCATATTGACATAATAACACCATTGTGAGGATGTTCATTGGTTGTAAACCTAATAACATCAAACATCAGGATTGCGCATATTGACATAATAACAGGATTGTGAGGTTGTTCATTGGTTGTAAACCTAATAACATCAAACATCAGGATTGCGCATATTGACATAATAACAACATTGTGAGGATGTTCATTGGTTGTAAACCTAATAACATCAAACATCAGGATTGCGCATATTGACATAATAACATGAGTGTGAGGATGTTCATTGGTTGTAAACCTAATAACATCAAACATCAGGATTGCGCATATTGACATAATAACAACATTGTGAGGATGTTCATTGGTTGTAAACCTAATAACATCAAACATCAGGATTGCGCATATTGACATAATAACATGAGTGTGTGGATGTTCATTGGTTGTAAACCTAATAACATCAAACATCAGGATTGCGCATATTGACATAATAACATAAGTGTGTGGATGTTCATTGGTTGTAAACCTAATAACACCAAACATCAGGATTGCGAATATTGACATAATAACAGGATTGTGAGGATGTTCATTGGTTGTAAACCTAATAACATCAAACATCAGGATTGCGCATATTGACATAATAACATGAGTGTGTGGATGTTCATTGGTTGTAAACCTAATAACACCAAGCATCAGGATTGCGCATATTGACATAATAACATGAGTGTGTGGATGTTCATTGGTTGTAAACCTAATAACACCAAACATCAGGATTGCGCATATTGACATAATAACATGAGTGTGAGGATGTTCATTGGTTGTAAACCTAATAACATCAAACATCAGGATTGCACATATTGACATAATAACAACATTGTGAGGATGTTCATTGGTTGTAAACCTAATAACATCAAACATCAGGATTGCGCATATTGGCATAATAACATGAGTGTGAGGATGTTCATTGGTTGTAAACTTAACAACACCAAACATCAGGATTGCGCATATTGACATAATAACATGAGTGTGAGGATGTTCATTGGTTGTAAACCTAATAACATCAAACATCAGGATTGCGCATATTGACATAATAACAACATTGTGAGGATGTTCATTGGTTGTAAACCTAATAACATCAAACATCAGGATTGCGCATATTGACATAATAACAGGATTGTGAGGTTGTTCATTGGTTGTAAACCTAATAACATCAAACATCAGGATTGCGCATATTGACATAATAACAACATTGTGAGGATGTTCATTGGTTGTAAACCTAATAACATCAAACATCAGGATTGCGCATATTGACATAATAACATGAGTGTGAGGATGTTCATTGGTTGTAAACCTAATAACATCAAACATCAGGACTGCGCATATTGACATAATAACAACATTGTGAGGATGTTCATTGGTTGTAAACCTAATAACATCAAACATCAGGATTGCGCATATTGACATAATAACATGAGTGTGTGGATGTTCATTGGTTGTAAACCTAATAACATCAAACATCAGGATTGCGCATATTGACATAATAACATAAGTGTGTGGATGTTCATTGGTTGTAAACCTAATAACACCAAACATCAGGATTGCGAATATTGACATAATAACAGGATTGTGAGGATGTTCATTGGTTGTAAACCTAATAACATCAAACATCAGGATTGCGCATATTGACATAATAACATGAGTGTGTGGATGTTCATTGGTTGTAAACCTAATAACACCAAGCATCAGGATTGCGCATATTGACATAATAACATGAGTGTGTGGATGTTCATTGGTTGTAAACCTAATAACACCAAACATCAGGATTGCGCATATTGACATAATAACATGAGTGTGAGGATGTTCATTGGTTGTAAACCTAATAACATCAAACATCAGGATTGCACATATTGACATAATAACAACATTGTGAGGATGTTCATTGGTTGTAAACCTAATAACATCAAACATCAGGATTGCGCATATTGGCATAATAACATGAGTGTGAGGATGTTCATTGGTTGTAAACTTAACAACACCAAACATCAGGATTGCGCATATTGACATAATAACATGAGTGTGAGGATGTTCATTGGTTGTAAACCTAATAACATCAAACATCAGGATTGCGCATATTGACATAATAACAACATTGTGAGGATGTTCATTGGTTGTAAACCTAATAACATCAAACATCAGGATTGCGCATATTGACATAATAACAGGATTGTGAGGTTGTTCATTGGTTGTAAACCTAATAACATCAAACATCAGGATTGCGCATATTGACATAATAACAACATTGTGAGGATGTTCATTGGTTGTAAACCTAATAACATCAAACATCAGGATTGCGCATATTGACATAATAACATGAGTGTGAGGATGTTCATTGGTTGTAAACCTAATAACATCAAACATCAGGACTGCGCATATTGACATAATAACAACATTGTGAGGATGTTCATTGGTTGTAAACCTAATAACATCAAACATCAGGATTGCGCATATTGACATAATAACATGAGTGTGTGGATGTTCATTGGTTGTAAACCTAATAACATCAAACATCAGGATTGCGCATATTGACATAATAACATGAGTGTGTGGATGTTCATTGGTTGTAAACCTGATAACATCAAACATCAGGATTGCGCATATTGACATAATAACAACATTGTGAGAATGTTCATTGGTTGTAAACCTAATAACATCAAACATCAGGATTGCGCATATTGACATAATAACAACATTGTGAGAATGTTCATTGGTTGTAAACCTAATAACATCAAACATCAGGATTGCGCATATTGACATAATAACAGGATTGTGAGGATGTTCATTGGTTGTAAACTTAATAACACTAAACATCAGGATTGCGCATATTGACATAATAACAGGATTGTGAGAATGGACCTGTCCAGTTTTAGCCATGCCGCACCCCCCCCCCCCCCCACCAGCTCTAGCTAAGCTCCACCCACACCTTGCTAGTGTTGGGATTGATCGATCCCTGAACTAACTGACTATCAATTTCCAGAAAGCTATACAGGTAAGCTGTTGAACATTTTGAAACTAATTTGACTGGGTGCTGGGTATTAAACAGCAAAAACGTACAATTCGTAAAACGTGTTGGACTATTAAGCGTTAAAGATGGACTAAATCGAGGTATTCATGCTGTAATTCATTATGACGTCGTCCTACACGTCACTTAGTTGATTATGACGTCATATGATGGATGGATAAAATGGAAAGGTCCATTGACAGAATAGCATGATTTCGCGTATTGACAGAATAGCAGGATTGTCTGAATTGAAATATGAATGAATAGGTTGTAAATAATGCAAATCAAATGTCAAATTAAAAGCATAGTTACTAATTTATACAATGTAAAGGAAACATGAACCAAACACTACCTGTGTTATTCACATCGCCTACCATTAACGACGAGGATGGATTTACCGGCACTGGTATCTCAGTAATTACCTGATGTGATAATAATAATAATAATAATAATAATAATAATAATAATAATAATAATAATAATAATAATAATAATGTTGCTGGTATTATTATTATTAGTATTATTATTATTACTATTAGTAGTAGTAGTAGTAGTAGTAGTAGTAGTAGTAGTAGTAGTAGTAGTAGTAGTAGTAGTAGTAGTAGTAGTAGTAGTAGTAGTAGTAGCAGCAGCAGCAGCAGCAGCAGCGACAACAACAGCAGCAGCACCACCAACACCACCACCATCGCCATCACCATCACCATCAACTGCCGCCGCCGCTGCCGTCGTCGTCATCGTCGTCGTCGTCGCCGCCGCCGACGCCATCGTTGTTGTCGTTGATGCTGTTGTTGTTGTTGTTGTTGTTGTTGTTGTTGTTGTTGTTGTTGTTGTTGTTGTTGTTGTTTCGGCTAATCCTAAGTTTGGAAATAATGTTGGATGTTGATATTAAGTATATGTACCGGGTTGATGAGAGCCATAGTAATACCTTAAAATAATACAGGGACTATGAAGCTTTGCTAATATTGAGAAATGCTAATAATCGTAATATTCCTATAGGGATTTGCACAAAATAGAATGTCTGGGAAGAGCATACAGTTGTTTTCTTGCGATACCTCTCCATTTCTATGGCGGATTTATACAACTTGGAAATCGATTGGACGTTATATGGTTAATCGCAGTTCAATATGTTTGCCACGTGGATATCTGGGCAGTTGCTGTCCTTCAGACTTGTGGGTTAATTTTGGCCAACGTAATCAAATGGTTAAAAACATATGAAATTTTTAGTCAAACCCAAAAGTTATCAAAATTGTCACATTTGACGCATTTTTCAATAACTCTAATCCTACTGTAGTGATCTTCTCCAAAACTCGGGTGAATGGATGTTCATGGGTCCCGAACACGTGAGCTAATTTGTTAGGTAAACGCTAAAGCACAACAGCAACATCTTTCAGCAACATTGTTTCCAAAAGACACTTTCGACGTCACAGCAGTCCGAATGAAAAATATATCAACGACGCGGGTATTGGACATATTTGTTCTTGTTTAAAAAGCGTGGTGGGTTTGGGGGGGGGGGGGGGTGTGGTTAGGCCTATTGAAATCATACCAGTCCCTCATTCTCCTCCGAGCCCGTTGAGTATAAAATTGAACATCTAACATGGTATACACATACAATAATATAGTTAAGCAAATCCCTTATAGAACAGGAACCGCGGATTCTATGGCAGCTCTAGAAGTAATGGAGGTATCTGTACGCTATTGTTCTTCACCGCAGGTTTTTTTCGAGAACTAAGGGATTTTTTAGAGAACAATGGCGAACAGCCGCACATCAAAGGAAAAGTGTTTCGAGAACAATGGCGAACAGAGACCTCCGTTTGAGAGATTTTCGAGAATAATGGCGTACAGCTGCACACACTTGAGAGATTAGAGAACAATGGTGAACATATTCGCACACTTGAGAATCAATATTCATGGTAAAACCCGTAGTATGTCCTGAAAATGCTAACCCTTAAAAGTTGTGTATTTTACGTTTTAGCATAGCGACGGCGCCCCCCCCCCCACCCTCCGTGGTACCGTGGTATGTAAGGGGAAAATAATAGAGTTTAAGAGGAGGGCTGATAATAGGAGGTCGAAGGTGGCGGAGGAGGAGGGATGAGGAATCTCGGCCGCCCTCTACCTGACACTGTTCTCTACGCATGAGCGCGCATTTATTCGCCTAGTGGTCGTTTAAGAAAACTTATAAAGGTGGTCGCTCATAGAGGTGTCACAAGGGATAAGGAGGATGGCTGACGTATGCTAGCGTATTCGCCGAGGCATCGTCTTGCGCGATATCTCTGTACGCATATTTTGAAAATAATTGCTTGTAAGCCACTGTTGGTTTAGTCACCATCAACCCCCTCCGTGGTTTAAGTCGTTTAAAAAAATTGCAGTCTTTAATTATTAAATTTTCAAAATTGTTATAGAAATGGTCATCGTTGACGATCGATGTTGTATAATATTATATAGATAGTTTTATCTACCATATTTATGTCTTTAAAGCGTCAATCATTTAATTATTAAATTTTTTTCAATATGAACAAATGCCCAGTCATTTAATTTTTTTTTTTAATCAGAGCGTTGTGTTACACGGGAAATAGTGATCTACGTTGTATGTATAATATTATATATATATATATATATATATATATATATATATATATATATATATATATATATATATATATATATATATATATATATATATATATATATATATATATATATATATATATATATATATATATATATATTAAGGTGATTCTTTATAGTGGAAGTCATTTAATTATTAAATTTAACAAAATGTGTTCCCCAGTCATTTAATTTTCAAAAATCAGACACGTACACAGTAATTTTTCTTAGTTTTAGGTGTTGAATACTACTATATAGATAGTTTTATCCATCGTATTTATGTCTTTAAAATGGCAGTCATTTAATTATTAAATTTTCAAAGATATGAACAAAATGCGATCTCAGTCAACGTCAATGCATTAATCGACCATGAACAATAGCCTACAAATGGCCATTTAGAACAGTAGCGTCCATCGACCACTTTTGATGGATCACAATGTGTGCTTGTGTATGCATGTGTGAAGAGGGATGTTGTGTTTTAAAAACTTTATGACATTATTTTATTTTTTGAACAGATAAAGGGTTCTCTTTCGAATGATTTGTGGGCCCTGAAAAGGGCCGTGTTTTGAGATAGGTCTCAGCCCTCGCAGATCCGCACAGGCGTGGTTGTCAGTTTGGGAACAAACTGCGTCATGTTTGCGTCATGTTTGCTTTTTGTATCACCGATTACAGGACACCCATGCGGATACTGTTGGTAATAGATAATAGCACTCCTTGCAGGTGTACACCATCTCTTTAGGTTCTGTTTTCTTGATCATAGGCCTACAGAGTCTCTCGTGTTTCAACCGTCGGCATATGGTGTCGCGGATGTCGATGGCACACCAATGACATCGCACATACCCAGTGTCTGATCCGTCAAAGTTTGTACTGCTGGCCATTTTAGCCGAATGTACATTAACATTTACATTTATACTACATCGCTCTACTACAAAAATATAAGGAATATCACGTGAGACACCTATCGACCTATCAAAAACTGTCGCACACTGGCCTCCATATAATGACACATACATGCAGGCGAAAATACTGGATATGTTCATGGGCTAGACGCGATGGATCAGTTTGTTAAATGGTTAACGCGCATAAAATCTGTGCATGTTAAAAAAGTATCCAGGGAAATATGTTTTCTCTGACCACCTCGTTATTGTGCATAATGCATCTATGATTCGCTTTTAATCCTTCAATTTGTATGCAAACGTGTTAACCTTCATCTAAAACCCTCAAACATGAAACTAAGTGGCTTCCTATCAGTCATTTAATTTTCAAAAAAGCAGAGCAATGTACATCTCTAGGTGGGTAATATATAGGTAAACCAAGCGATGTTGTATGTATAATATTATATAGATAATAATCAGGCATCTCGTATTTAAGGAGTGGTCTTTAAAACGGCAGTCATTTAATTATTAAATTTTAAAAATTGGTATAAAAATGGTGGGAACAATGTCCACCATCGTCATCGTTGACGAATAATGACAAGCACCCTTGTATCTTTTAACGCATTAATTAGGTGGTCGATGCGCTCCCTCGTGGTTGTAGTAAAAAAGTATTTTGAAACTAAGCGGAATTGTGGCTTCCTATGTCAAATTGTCGCATTGAACAGCACTTTTTTAAGAGTTTGTGCGCATGAAGGCACTAGTGTGAATTGTAGCTTCCTATGTCAAATTAGTATCAAAACTATTCGCTTAAACTACCAATGTGCCATGATTTAGGTTAGAAAAATCAGAAAATAACATCCCTGGTATTACTGTAGAGGTGGTCGCATAATTGAGGTCGAACGAGTGAGGAGGAGGAGTAATGAGGTATACTAGCCCAGTGCTGCCTGGTGCGAGGGATGATGTATACTAGCGTACTTGTTTACAAGGCCGGCAATGCGCGATGTACGAATATTTTGAAAATAATTTGACTGCGGTGTTAGCAACAACTTTCAATCAAATTGTTTCCAAAATATTTAGTGAATATTTTGAAAATAATTTGACTGCGGCATTAGCATCAGCTTTTGCTCAAATCGTTTCCAAAATATTTAGCAGGATACGGAGATCCCTGGAATGTCTGTAACACCTCGTCAGTCAGCCAGTTAAAGGTAATAAAACTAGGAAAAATTACCATGTCCGGGTACACACAGTATGAATGCATTATGAGTACCTAGTCAATGAGACCCTGATAACAAAAATAATATAGTTGGCTAACCATTGTCTAGATATTGTGACCGCAACCACCTACTACCATCACCACCACCATCACCACCATCACCATCCCTCTATCACCACCAGCACCACCACCCACTAAGCACCAACACCCACCACCAAGCATTAACCCCACCCCATCATCCACCACAACAACTATTTCCACCAACTGCCAACCCCACCGCCACCACCACTAACATCATCAGCACTCCAATTTGTATATCGAGGGATGTGGGGGGACTCGGCTGGGCAGCTACAATCATCAACTCAACACGCACATAAAGAACCAATGTTTTATTTGTACCCATATTTTTACATTGAAGAAAATATTACATATGATAAAACATATAGTTACTGTAGCATAAACAAATAGTCTGTTCAGGAGATCCATTTTATCGATGTCTGGTTCCTTATGGATCAGATCCATCACCATCAGAATCATCATCATTATCCTCAGCATCTAGACAGTTCCTTATGTACTTCTTGATCAGAAACTCTCTTTTTCGAAAAGCTGAGAAGACTGCTTCATCGTATGCGTACCCCTCATCGATAAAATCTTTAATTTCCCGACGAATTATTTTAATGAGTGTAGAGTTCTGTAATCTTCTCCACTGGAACATTATGTCTATACACTTTGTACCTAAGCATCATCATATACGGAAATAGACACATTGCCTACACCATTCTGCATTCACTTCACCATCCTCATCTTCTAAACCCGATTGTTCAGCGTCTAAGGCCTGCTTAATATTTTGATATATGGTAAATAGTTCCTGATTACCTATGGCTTCTTTTTCATCTTCACCTTCATCTTCACTCTCAGACTCCACTGAGTCATCATTGTCTTCACTCTCCGACTCCACTGGCTCATCATCTTCACTCTTCAGCTCTGTCATTTCTTCATCTTCACTGTCTAGATTTTCGCGATCTTCATCGTTATGAAATCGGATCTTATGCCGCTTCAGGTTATTTGACCCAATAAAAGTTGAACCACATTCAAAACATTTATGTCCCGGCATATTGATTATGTGATAAATCTAGCAAGTATTCAAGTTACAAGGTTCTTCAAAGAAATCTGACTGCCTAACTACTCTGCCGTTACACGTCCAGCCACTTTGCGATGTTTAAACTTGAATGAGAAAAGGGATTGAATTTGTACCATTTATAGGATTATATGTACTGCGGCAGCAAATCCGCAACATGCTCCTGCAAATCCGCAACATGTGCCTACAAATCTGCAACATGCACCCGCAAATATGCAACATGCGCCCGCAAATCCGCAACATATGCCCGCAAATCTGCAACATGCGGGCCGCATGCGGCAGCACATGTATGCATGCATTTTGGTGTGTATGCGTGTTCAGGCATGTAAATGCACTTGTTGCCATCCACAACATGCGCCTGCAAATCCGCAACATGCGCCCGCAAATCCACAACATGTGCCATCAAATCCGCAACATGCAACCCGCATGCGGCAGCACATGTATGCATGCATTTTGGCGTGTAGGTGTGTTCAGGCATGTTCATACACTTGTTGCCATCTGCAAGATGTGCCCACAAATCCACAACATGCTGCCACAACAAGCGGTCGCAATCCGCAACATGCGGTGGTGGGCGATGGTGTTGATGCTGGTGGTGGTGGTGGGTGTTGGTGATGATGATGGTGGTGGCGGTGGTGGCGGTGGTGGGTGGTTGGTGGGTGGTGTTTGCTGTCACAATGTCTAGACAAATGGATAGCCAGCAGAGCCAGTCATTCCAATGATAAAGTTTCAAAAATAGTCTTCTGGCACATACATGCACACAACGGCACACACTGCAGCACGCACGCACCTACACATGCACAAGGGCACAACATATAACTAGCAGTATCGCATATTAGCATGTGTGCATTGACATACCCTCTCCAACCTATATACCATTTTTCAGACACCGCACTCTCACACATTCCGACCACAATGTCTAGACAAATGGATAGCTGTCAGAAGCAGTCATTCCGATGATAAATTTTTTTAAATAGTCTTCTCCAGGGCTGCAAGTATGAATGTGAAGAAATTTGTTATGGGTTGGTGGGTGGGTGGGTTTTGGTGGTGGGGTTAATGCATGGTGTTGGGTGTAGGTTGTAGTGGTGGTGGTGGTGGTGGTGGTGGTGGTGGTGGTGGTGGTGGTGGTGGTGGTGGTGGTGGTGGTGGTGTTGGTGGTGGTGCTGGTGATGATGATGGTGGTGGTGGTGGTGGTTGGTGGGGGGTGTCTGCTGGCGCAATGTCTAGACAAATGGATAGCCTGCAGTGCCAGTCATTCCAATGATAAATTTTCAAAAATAGTCTTCTCTAGATCTACAAATATGAATATGAAGAAAATGGAAATTTTCTTGAAGAAATTCGAGGGTTAAAGGGTTAAGAAAGTCTCTAGCATCCATGTAATGGTGTAACACGAGGTGGTCGCTTAGGGGAGGACTGAATTATATAGTAAAAACATGGTTATAACGGATCACTGCTCTGTAGCCAAAAGGATATATTTATATTTGTAGTAAATGAACATCTATGATTATGCTACTACACTAGTAATGTTGCTCTTAATTGTCAAATCTTAACGCGTCAGTAAACAACAATAGCCGATGAGTGGGTGCATGCTTTATTATCGATTTTTTAAAACTCTCAGTGAGGACATTGTAATATCTTGCGCTTAGAACGAGACATGTGGTGCTTTAACATTCTTTCATTATTCCTTAACATGCGTCATGTTTGTAGCTTGATTAAGGACCAATCTCATGGCTAATGTGCCAGTAATAGTTAAATTAAACCATACGTGACAAATAATCTTTTTATCATACAGAGTGATCCACTTGACAAACAATTCCATAAACGTGTGTCACCCTCAGAGACATAATGCAGACATTTTAAATGTGACAATAACATCAAGCAGACACAAAATCTAAAAACGACACCGCCTCTTCACATTCTTTAATATCGGTGCTTAAATTATCTGCCATTTTGTTATGTCTTTAACACACACTTAATATTTTATTTAAATTATTCTCTTAAAATCTACACTCAAAACGTTTCTTTAAAGAAGATCAATAGTGATAGCGACCTAGACAGGCGCACTCTGCTTAAGCATAGAGAACAGCATCATGCAGAGGACGGCCACCATAGCATTCCACCTCAGCATCCTCCTCCCTCCTCCTCATAGACCTCCCTTATCAGACCACCTCTTAAACTCTATTTTACATCTTATTATCAGTCCTCCTCTTAAACTCTATTATTTTTACCTTACATACCACGGTACCATGGAGGGGAGGGGGGGGGGGCGCCGCTATGTTAAAACGTAAAATACACAACTTTTAAGGGATAACATTTTCAGAACATACTATGGGGTTTTACCATGAATATTGATTGCGGGCCGCATTCGGCAGCACATGTATATTTGTATTTTGGTGTGTATGCGGTGTTCAGGCATACAAATGCACTTGTTGCCATCCCCAACATGCACCTGCAAATCCGCAACATGCACCCGCAAATCCACAACATGTGCCCGCAAATCCGCAACATGCGACCCGCATGCAGCAGCACGTGTACGCATGCATTTTGGCGTGTAGGTGTGTTCAGGCATGTTCATACACTTGTTGCCATCCGCAACATGTGCCCGCAAAACCACAGCATGCGCCTGCAAATCCACAACATGCACCCGCAAATCTGCAACATGCAACTGAAATCCGCAACATGCTGCCACAACAAGCGGTCACAATCCGCAACATGCGGTGGTGGTTAGTGGTGATGGTGGTGGTGCTGCTAGTGGCACTGGTGGTGGTGAAGGAGGTGGGTGATGGTGTTGATGCTGGTGGTGGTGGTGGTGGTGGTGGTGGGTGTTGGTGATGATGATGGTGGTGGCGGTGGTGGGTGGTTGGTGGGTGGTGTTTGCTGTCACAATGTCTAGACAAATGGATAGCCAGCAGAGCCAGTCATTCCAATGATAAAGTTTCAAATATAGTCTTCTGGCACATACATGCACACAACGGCACACACTGCAGTACGCACGCACCTACACATGCACAAGGGCACAACATATAACTAGCAGTATCGCATATTAGCATGTGTGCATTGACATACCCTCTCCAACCTATATACCATTTTTCAGACACCGCACTCTCACACATTCCGACCACAATGTCTAGACAAATGGATAGCTGTCAGAAGCAGTCATTCCGATGATAAATTTTTAGAAATAGTCTTCTCCAGGGCTGCAAGTATGAATGTGAAGAAATTTGTTATGGGTTGGCGGGTGGGTGGGTTTTGGTGGTGGGGTTAATGCATTGTGTTGGGTGTAGGTTGTAGTGGTGGTGGTGGTGGTGGTGGTGGTGTTGGTGGTGGTGGTGGTGGTGGTGGTGGTGGTGGTGCTGGTGATGATGGTGGTGGTGGTGGTGGTTGGTGGGGGGTGTCTGCTGGCGCAATGTCTAGACAAATGGATAGCCTGCAGTGCCAGTCATTCCAATGATAAATTTTCAAAAATAGTCTTCTCTAGATCTACAAATATGAATATGAAGAAAATGGAAATTTTCTTGAAGAAATTCGAGGGTTAAAGGGTTAAGAAGGTCTCTAGCATCCATGTAATGGTGTAACACGAGGTGGTCGCTTAGAGCAGGACTGAATTATATAGTAAAAACATGGTTATAACGTATCACTGCTCTGTAGCCAAAAGGATATATTTATATTTGTAGTAAATGAACATCTATGATTATGCTACTACGCTAGTAATGTTGCTCTTAATTGTCAAATCTTAACGCGTCAGTAAACAACAATAGCCGATGAGTTGGTGCACGCTTTATTATCGATTTTTAAAACCTCTCAGTGAGGACATTGTAATATCTTGTGCTTAGAACGAGACACGTGGTGCTTTAACATTCTTTCATTATTCCTTAACATGTGTCATGTTTGTAGCTTGATTAAGGACCAATCTCATGGCTAATGTGCCAGTAATGGTTAAATTAAACCATATGTGACAAATAATCTTTTTATCATACAGAGTGATCCACTTGACAAACAATTCCATAAACGTGTGTCACCCTCAGAGACATAATGCAGACATTTTAAATGCGACAATAACATCAAGCAGACACAAAATCTAAAAACGACACCGCCTCTTCACATTCCTTAATATCGGTGCTTAAATTATCTGCCATTTTGTTATGTCTTTAACACACACTTAATATTTTATTTAAATTATTCTCTTAAAATCTACACTCAAAACGTTTCTTTAAAGAAGAACAATAGTGATAGCGACCTAGACAGGCGCACTCTGCTTAAGCATAGAGAACAGCATCATGCAGAGGATGGCCACCATAGCATTCCACCTCAGCATCCTCCTCCCTCCTCCTCATAGACCGCCCTTATCAGACCACCTCTTAAACTCTATTTTACATCTTATTATCAGTCCTCCTCTTAAACTCTATTATTTTTACCTTACATACCACGGTACCATGGAGGGGAGGGGGAGGGGGCGCCGCCGCTATGTTAAAACGTAAAATACACAACTTTTAAGGGATAACATTTTCAGAACATACTATGGGGTTTTACCATGAATATTGATTCTCAAGTGTGCGAATATGTTCGCCATTGTTCTCTAATCTCTCAAGTACGCCATTGTTCTCGAAAATCTCTCAAACGGAGGTCGCTGTTCGCCATTGTTCTCGAAACACTTTTCCTTTGATGTGCGGCTGTTCGCCATTGTTCTCTAAAAAATCCCTTTGTTCTCGAAGACCCCCTGCAGTGAAGAACAATAGCATACAGATACCTCCATTACTACTAGCTCTGGTCAAATTAATTTCAAAATATTCAAAAGCCTTCCTGTATAGTTTTCTTTAAATTGAGACAGAATTTCAAATCATAAATGGTTAAGAGATGACTAACACCCGCTTCTACATCCAGTCCTTATTATGATGATAATCTAAGAACACAGTTAAACCCTTGTATAGCGAAGTCGATTGGATTTGTGGGCTGACATCCGCGTACAGTGGCAACTCTGATTATGTCTAACCTTCTTCAAACAAGAGACTGTGCTTGACATCCTCGGACGACGCAATCTTCCCAGGAGCTTACCATAGCTACGTGAAATGTACATGGTCTTAGTGTAACATCAGAGGCAAACATTAGGTGCAGACTGTGAACACTATAACATCGATTTTACATGCATCCATGAGACCAAAGTAGCTAAACACTGAGCAGCACCTACAGACAGGCCATAAGCTAGTGCTCATGGAGCAAAACACGCCACATACCGGGGTCTAGGCTTCGTAGTCGAACCAAGGGTCTTGGACCATGTCATTAGGTTTGGATACATCAGTGATCGCGTTGCATTCGTCGATCTGGCTATACCTACACGAAAACACACCACCACTAAGTGTCGCATTGTCAACGCATATGGTCCAACTACTGAAAAAGCCAAAGAGAATCCAGCATTATTAGATTCCTTCTATGCATAACAGAGCTCCAACATTACAATCTCAGCTAGATGGCAACTGTTCGTCTTTTACAGATTTCAACTCCAAGCTGGATAAACTTGGAATTGCCGACAAAAGTTCAGGGCTTGTCTTATTCCTGGGATCGTATGGAGAGGGGACGCGCAACACCAATGGAGGTGCACTGGTGACATTCCTTAGTTCCAATGGCCTATTTGCCACAAATACGTCTTTTAAACACCTATGGCGTCACCAGACAACATGGACCAGACACATTGCTGATTGCTAAGCCCGAAAAGGTTCTAAGGCTAGAACAGCTATCTTCAACCAAATAGACTTCATACTATGCAAGACAGAAGCAAAACCCCTACTTTCGAAATGTTCGTTCCTATGGCGGCACATACCTCAATTCTGACCATAAGCCAGTCATTACATGTCTTCAGATGACCGATCTCTGCCTAATGTATAAACTCCATACCAGGCAAGAGGGTAGAGTCACCTACAACCTACCCAAGCTCATCAGCGACACTGACACTCAAGTGTCATGCAATAAGGCCCTCTGGGAGCAGATAACTAACATCAACGTCAGTTCCGATCCAAACGAAGCCATACCCAAAATATTGGAAAGCTATGGAATCATCAGCTACCAGCACCATAGGTGTTCTTAAAAATAACCGAACTCGGTATACTGACGATCCTCTAGTAGTAAAACTGTCAGCAGAGCAGAAAGCATTATGGCTGTGCATCTATCAAAGTGGCCAAAGTGAAGACCGCACCAAACTACGCC
Organism: Chaetoderma sp. LZ-2023a; assembly: GCA_034401795.1. Taxonomy (NCBI): domain Eukaryota; kingdom Metazoa; phylum Mollusca; class Caudofoveata; order Chaetodermatida; family Chaetodermatidae; genus Chaetoderma; species Chaetoderma sp. LZ-2023a. The sequence continues at coordinate 198,788,261 of CM067369.1, forward strand.
GGGAGTGCAATAATATTCTGTGGCACATTAGCGAATGCTTAAAAGATCTTGTTATTCAACAAGCAGACGGATGACTGTCACAAAATGTTTCGGGTAGCCAGATCCCTGAGAGCTACTGACTACACACCACCACTCACTGTACACAACTCTGAAGGAATATTTATCGGGACTGACCCGGGCAAAGCCGAAGTGATTCGAGAATGGGTCAAGGAGCAGTTCACTGACCACGATGATGAGACCTTGCGCCCGTTCTCTGGAGACCACAGGCCATTACTAACACCAATTAAAGCAGCAGAAGTTGAGAAGCCACTTAAAGCCCTGGAAAATGGACGTGCATCTGGACCTGATGGCATGAGCAATGGACTATTTTTTAATTACCTTCCCATCGACACTGTAGGCCAAAACACCCTTATCGCACTACCTAAGCCGAAGAAGCCACCTAGCCGCAGTCAATCTGCAGCCCATTGTGCTCCTCAACAGCATACAGAAAATCCTGTCCAATGTTACCCTATGTCGCATCCGAGACAAGATCGATAACTTCACCGGATCCTGTCAAAGTGGCCTCAAACGTAGAGTAGCTGCACATACAGTGCATGGGCTCAACGCATGCTTATGTCGGTAGTCATATCCAAACTCTGGGATTTCAACAAAATGGGAATTGACATGTCACGAGCCTTCGACACAATTAAACGTGCAGAGATCCCAGATGTACTACCCCAGGTCTGTTGCAATGAAGATCAGCTACGACTAGCAGACACCAAGCTGAGAGTACGAGTTAAGTCAGTGAAGTCTGTAGAGCTTGAATCTGCTAAGCATGCTACGAGGTGCCCTCAAGAAAACAGGACACGGTAGACTCAAGTCAAGAATGGACCTGAGGAAGCTAAGGATTTCCGGTGAGGGCAAGACACAGTAGTCTAAAGCAAAGAAGGACTGGTTGCAGCTGTAGGATGTTTCTACCAGTACCGCCGCAGAATACAGTAATCGTGCATAGTGAAGTTGGCCAACACGTCCTTTGCGGTGTTCTTGAGAAATTACATTTGGAGGCCGAAGAAGACGATTTTAGAAGATTTACCACCGACATTCCAAGGAAAAATTTTTATAAAAAATAGTATTCTCTTGGTCTGCAAAAAGGCGTTCAATAAGCAAATATTTAGATTTTCCTGACGGTATTTAGTCATGAAAGGACTAAAACAGTACCTTCTGAAAGCATGTCGTGACCATGTTATCTGGGAACATGTTCCTGAAATACAAAAACACATTAACTAGCAATCAGAGATCTCAGACGCTATCCCGCTGGTTTTTGTCACATTTTACAAAAGAAATTATGTCCAGACGTTTCTTATTTTTTGGATTTTTTCTTCCTGGACCATGACCAACGTTGTGGAAGCCTAGTGTGTACGCTTTCATTTGTGTCAATAATTGAATAAAATCGATTTCCGAGATACTTAGCCTATATGTCAGCTATTTTCTGATCAAGATCCGGTTCACGCGCTGTCTGGAAATCCTCTTGCACGGTAACAGCATTTGCTGTTTTAAAATCTAAACCAAATCGAATCAGTAGCTCCTTAGACATAGCTTCGAAGGCACGGACAGACAAACCCAGACACACATACGGACAGGCCCGAATGCATTCTTTCATCACTTTAGAGCCGGTGTGTAGTTAACATTGTCAACGCTGAAATTCCGGTATCTCAGTATCAACGCCAGTATTGAGAGATTGCCAAACCAAAGGATGGATTGGATCTAATTTGTCACTTACGTATATCTGACGTCATAATGAAATACATCACTTGTTAGTCTAGGTCACGATCAATTAATCAATCAATCATTTTATTGTGATAAAATACCAAACATTATGGTGTACGTATACAGCACAATAAAACAAACACCTAAAAATTACACAATGGCAATGCATAAAATAACATTTTATTTATATTATCTAAAAACATATATGAAATGGTTATTTACAACAATATTTAACGGACTTTTTTGGTTGTCTCTGAGTGCATTCAACTGGGGTCAAGTTCGATTCGCTAACTATAGCCAGTTTCATGGTTTATTGATCATGCGCAGTTGCTATGCCCAGGCGAACTTGATTTTAGTCGGCTATAGTTCGTTGGTACCTGGTTCCCTATTGAATTACTATTGCAGAAAATTTGGAGCAGGGTACCAGTCTCCATTAGCCCTTTCTGTCGTCTGTTTTAATGAGCTACGAAAATGAGTTATTTTTGTCCGCTAAGACGTCAAAAAGCGCCCGTATGGCATAAAACGGGAAGGAATATGGGCTTGGGAACATTGACATACAATGGGAAAGCATAATTTCACCAAACCTAAGTTATTTAGTGAAATATTTACACTTTTATATACATTTATTCGTGGCAAACGATCGATGTCAGCCATTTTGAAATTTACGCAAATATCGGACTAACCATCTGAACCGAGGTCGGGTGCTCGGTTGACTATAGTTGACTAGCTAGTTAACTATTTGAAGTTCGGCTGGTACTCTAGTTAGCTATAGCTAGCCATGGTTAGGAGTCGAACTTGACCTGGATGGCATAAATCAACCATAGCCGTTAATACAACAAGTTGATCACAAGGTGACGTGATCCGTTAGTCTGAACATCATATGTAGAACTGTAGAGTAAAGTCGGCTATAGTCAGCGGTATCAGTGCACCAGTTGGATACATTTACAGTCATAGACGCATAAGTATGATGTAAGTTAATTATTAAGCTACTCCATCAATTTATATGGCTAGTAGAATATCGTTTTGAGAGACAATTCTCGACTAAATTTAATATGTAATTGGAGATTTCTACGTCACCATCGTTATAAGACAAAATGGCGTATCTCCGTCACGAAACTCGAAAATCCCTGACGAAATTGTTTGAATTGTATGTCTTTGATGAATTTACAACTTAATAAACATTCTGTTAAATATTTTTAATCTGATTTGACTGGGAACTGTTTCTGTGATATTCAGAAACAGACCCTATTCAAATTAGAGTCAAAATATTCAACAGCTTAACTGTGTCGTTACCATAACATTTCGATCCTGGGGAATTCATGATTCATCGTTTCAAATCGATTCCCACGCGCCTAAAATAAAATGGGCGGCGCTTAGCTAGAAATGAATCCCTCTGTTGACATTGATTTTGCTCAGTAGACCTCACTTTTTAATGGAAGAATTCAGTTTTAACTATGCCCCGCCTATCTGTAGCTAAGCTCCACCCACGCCTTACCTGTGTTGGGATCGATCGATCCCTGCACTCCCTGAATCTCAATTTTCATAAAACTATACAGGTAAGACGTTGAATATTTGGAAAATAGTTTGACTGGGTGCTGTTGCTGCTTATGGCTTATTAAATCGCGTCATTCGTGACGTAGTTGATTATGACGCCAGCCTGCATGTGACTTAGGTGATAATAACGTCATATGATTGGTTGATAATATGGATTCATCTATTATCCCCTTTCGTCTATGCAATTTCTTAAAGATTTTCAGGAGACGGTATTGCATTTAAGACAATGCAATAAACAGAGAAGAGATATAGACTACTCCTTCGGCTTCATAAAATGGCACACAAATTGGAAACAGTATTCATCTTGTGAGACATTTACACGCTTCGTAGATATGATCTGTTCCTTTGGCTCCCATTCAAAGCGTGTGTTCTATATCTAAGTGATAGTTTCTGTTTCTGAATTGGCATAATATAGCGACTGGGATACTGGCCACTTAAACTTTTTAAGCTACTGTTCAAATTTGAAGCCTTGTTTTATTTGTGAATACAAAATTAACCTATTTTATGCGTTATGGTCGGTGTTCTACTTTTCTATGATCTGTAGATAATGTCGTATATGGATAAAAATTCTCTTTGGTTTAAATGCTCTAAGTTAAAACATTGCTTTGTCCAATAAGGTAAGCTTTTTATGGTTCCAGAAAGGGAAAAGATTTTCAATATGTGCATTTACCGATCATTGCGAAGCGATGTATCAGGTGTCGTTAGATTATTGCGAGCGCTTCGCATATGATATAATGTTCACGACAAAATATCTAAAACTCCCAGTATTTGTGGGAAAATAAATTTAATTAAAAAGGCAAAATCTTTCAAATGCACCTCTATTAAAAGCAAAATTTCATAGAAATATTTCAGGTGATTCTATATGATATGGTGGTACAAGAAACTGTGAACTGGCAGACGGACGGGCAGATAAACGGACAAACAGACACGATAATGGGGCCTTTCCAATTTTATGTATGCCCCGCCGATCACTAGCTAAGCTCCACGCACACTTCGCAGTGTTGGGATTGATCGATCCCCGAATGCCCTAACTATCAATTTCTTGAAAACTGTACAGGTATACTGTTGAATATTTTGTAAATAATTTGATTGGGCGCTGTTGCTGCTTCTCGCCAGCAACAGCACCCAGCCATATTAGTTTCAAAATATTCACCAGGATACTTATTAAATAGTAAAGATATACAATTCGTACAACAACTCGTAGTCCGTCTGCAAATATGCATTCGTGACGTACTTATCTACGTCATTCATGACGTCATTCTACACGTCACATGGTTGATTATGACGTCATATGATGGGTGGATAAAGTGGAAATGTCTATTGTAATAAGGTGGTGATTTGGTTGCCATTGATGCAAAATATCACAAGCATTGTATGAATATGTTTAGAAATCGCTACAAAAGTATACAAAGAGTCCAATCAGTCCCATTAACGCTTACTGAGCAGAAAATGACCGAGTCGAGGGTATTTGCTGAACTTGTATCATTCATTGAAACCGGTTTGGAAGACGGGGTTTTTATATTCAGATTAGCAGACTTGCATAAAATGTATGAAAATCGGCTTACATCATTAGGGCTTCAAAAATCAATGAACAAAATCCGGTTAAAGAATAGGCTTATGTTGCACTGTCCCAATGACTGCCAGCAACAAACATATGGCAAGAACACACTTCTAGTCTTTACCGAAGGTCTCCAAGTGCTGCTGAAAGAAACACTTGACATGCAGAATTTCGATAAAGATGCCCTGTCAATGGCACATGTAGCTAAATTCATACGGAAGGAAATGTTTGAGAAAGAATTTCCCAAATTCTCAGGTAGTTTTACTACAGATTGTCAAGACAGTTCAGTGCCGAATTCCCTCAAAGTCCTGATTTCGATGCTGCTGTATGGGTCAAATATCACAGAGAAGAATGCTGGCAACTCGCAGGCATGCCTGACTATAAGCCAACTAATCAGGTTCAACTCTAAGCAAAAGGCTAAGGGAGCAGAAAGGCCACCTCATCGCAAGGATAAAGAGCCCCATTGCCATTATATATAGGTCTGAATGTACAAACGCAAACCCGAAGTAAAAAATTGTGAATCAACTTCATGAACTTGGTGTCAGTGTGAGTTATGAGCGTGTTATTAGAACTGGAAGACTGGCTCACAAATGCAGTTTGTCAACGGTTTAATGAGGAAGACTTAGTATGCCCTGCACAAATCCGCGAGGGTGTGTATATAACAGGAGCCCTTGATAATTTAGACCACAATCCCACATCACAAACAGCTGAAGGGTCTTTTCATGGAACTAGTATTAGCTTGTTCCAGCTCCCTACACAGTCTAATCCTGGAATATCTAGACCACCCATTACAGTTCCACCTCCAGTGTGCACCAAAAACCCTTCCCTCCCGGACAGCTACCGCATAGTTCCAGCTGTAGCATGCAACACCAATCTTTTAACTGTTCCAGAGGCACATGTTGTAGATGACACCCCTGACATGTTAAATACAGCAGTTGAACAAGGGAACTACTCGTTAGGACAGAGAATACCACTGCTAGATAAAGACAAACTTGAGAAAGATGACTTCATTGCATGTGCTGCTCATCATGCTGATCGTCAGCCAGATAACCCAGATCCACCTGGGGTAAGTGTACTGTTGCCTCTGTTCTATGAGAAAGCAGCTACGATGGCCATGGTTAAACATGGGATGGAAATGGTTAAACTTGTCATCCAAAAACGAAACCCTGGACAAATACCAGTACTGGTTGGTGATCAACCAATTTACGCTCTGGCAAAGTATGCACAGTGGAATTGGCCACAAACATTAGGTGAATCTAGATATATAGTCGTAATGGGTGGTCTACACACAGAGATGGCATTGTGGAGGGTAGTAGCAGACCTCTTGGAGGGATCAGGGTGGTGTGTAGCACTGAGTGAAGATGGTGTTGCCACTGCCGGAACTGCAGATTCCTTCCTCAAGGTGGCGCACCCCACTAGGACACGGCATGCGCATCAAGTAACTGCCATGGCTCTTGCAAAATTACAACATGATGCTTTCAACACAATGTGTAATCCAGGAGATGTACCTTTTGAGGACTGGAAAGTTGAAATGATACGTACCAGCCCAACCTTTGAGTTCTGAGATAAAGTCTTGCATCTTTAACTGTTGGTGCTAGTTTTTGTTCGATCGCAGAGAAAGAAACTTTGCCCTATATATACATGTGCTTGAAGCACTAGCACCATGGTTTCTTGTGCTTGACCACACAAAATATGCCAGATGGCTACCAGTTCACATCAGAGATATGAAGGCTCTCCCACAAGAAATACGAAATGAGTTTGAGGCTAATTGTGTGTTCACGAAGTGTAAGCGAAAGTTCTCGAGCATGCCTCTCGACCAAGCACATGAACAAAATAATGAAAGAGTGAAATGATCCACTGGTGCCATTGGCCTGACTGAAAATCCTGCTGCTCTAAAACGATGGATGATAGCAGGACCTGAACAGGCCAGGGTCCTCACATAGTTTGATGAACTGTATCACGTAACTGATCAATCATCCACCAGCCATGAACAGGGGCATTCAACACAAGAAACATTCCAGAATCAGGTTAACAATATGTGCAGCACCATATTGGCAATGGGTAACCCATTTATGGATAAGTCAAATGAACTCATGACTCTGGACACACACGATTGTATGGATGGCACAGTTGGACAGACATTGCACACGATGGAGACCTTGGGTAATGAGCAATATTCAAACTATGTCAAGGATGTGCTTGTTGAAAGGAAAGAATCAATCCATAGGGCCATAAAAAAACAATCATCTTCCGCTCTTTAAGCGTCCTCGTGACACTAGCGGGAACTCAAAGCAAAACAATTCCAAGAAATAAAAAATGACTGCAATCTATTCAGTCAGCTATTCATCGCTGCACAAGTCCGCAGCACAAAGCTGGATGAATTCTTCACACATGAAAATCACCCATGGCCACCAGCATTGTCTCTACATGGAGAACTCCGTCTACCAAGCAACAAAGCAGAGCTACTGCATTGCATTGATCAAGCTGTCCAAGCAGAAACACCATCTCACTTCGATGCCAAAGTATTTGATGGGGCTGCCATAGTACATGCCTTGCCACAGGAAAGTGCATCTACTTTCGGTGAATATAGTGACAAAGTGTTCATCCCATGTACAGAGAGACAACTTACAAACTGTTCCAGAATTGACATAGTTTGGGGCACTTATAACTGTGACAGCCTGAAAACAACAACTAGAGAAAAACGAGGTAAACGGGTTCGGAGAAAGGTATCCCGCAATGGTAAGTTACCACCTTGCTTTGCTGGTTTCCTTCAGGATCCTAGAAACAAGGAATAGCTGTTCTGCTGACAGAAGATGTAGTGAATCATGAATATCCATATAATAAACTGGTATTCATTACCTCTGGCCCGAAAGTGCAGTCAAATCACTCCAATATCACAATGGGAGAGAGTGATCACGAAGAGGCAGATAGTAGAATAAGCCTCCATTTGAATGATGCTCTTAAAGAGGGTGCAACCTCTATCCTCATTAGAACCGTGTATACTGATGTGATTGTGATTCTGGTGGGAGTTTTCCATGATCTTATACAGTGTCATCCAGATATGCAGCTATGGGTTGGCTTTGTTACCGGAAAACAGTACCGATATTATGATGTTGATTCAATCTGCCAGGAACTTGGTGAGGACAAAGCTCGTGCTCTACCATTATTCCATGCCTTCTCTGGCTCTGATACAACATCACAGTTTAGCAGTAAAGCCAAGAAATCTGTTTGGAAGACATGGAAAGCATATCCCACTGCCACAGAACCATTCATCATCACACCACTGTCTGCATTTGTTCCACTAGATATTGCATCTCCAGTATTCAGAATAATAGAAAGATTTACTTGTATCATGTATGACAACACTTATCCACATGTTGATGTGAATGAGCTTCGACAGGAGCTATTCACAAGTAGAGTGAAGATGATGGAGAAGCTTCCTCCCACTCAAAATGAACTGCTCCAACATGTTAATTGATGTCAATACCACGCCAGTATTTGGAGAGGAAGTTTGAATCCAAAGATGTCTGCACCTACTCCTTCTTCTTCTTCTTTCTCTCATCTTTCTCATGACAGTAATCTTAGATTGTTTTCCTTATTTGGTGTATGAAATTGAAGTGGTCACCAAACTGTCTCTGTCTCCCCTGATCTTCTCTTCAAAAGATACATAAATGGGCTAGAAGCTTCTTCTAGCCTGTTTATATCGCTGGCAGTGCTGCAAGAGATGTTCTGCTGTTTCTTCTGCCTGCTGACACTCACAAAGTGCAGAATCTGTAATCTTGGGACGGTGAAGATGTGCATTGAGACGATTGTGACCAGTCCTCAATCTGAAGATACATGTCTGATCCTCCCTACTGAGGTTGTGTATTGCATCATCATGATATGCTTCAGTACTTCAAAGTCAACATCGCGGTTGAATTGTTCTTTATTTGACCCTTCCTTAGCCAGTTGATCAGCTTTGTCATTTCATAATATGCCACAATGCGAGGGATCCACTGTAAGTTGACATTGTTCTACTTAGCCAGTTGCGTAAGATCTTCATGAATTAAATCTGTACTTTCCTTTCCACTCTCCAGCGCCTGAAGCGCTGAGAGGGAGTCTGTCAGGGAGACAATATTTGGCTAGCCAAGATCAGTGCCTGAATTGCTGCAGTGTAATTGCTACAGTGCTTTCCTGTTGCCAAGCATGAGTCTGTTATATCTCCACATGGAAACCGAATGTGAGCACCTGCCCCTCCATTCTTGACAGCCTGGATAGCTGATCCATCTGTATAAACATGTATCCACTCTTCCTCAGGGTAGTTTTCTGCAATATGACTTTTCTGATTTGCGCCTTCCAGGTTAGTCTTTTGTCAAATATCAGACCAAGATAAGTTACTTCATCCTCAAAGTGCAGAACTGAGTCACCAAATTTCAGACTTGTCTTCCTTTTAGTGGATAGTGTGAATAAAGTTGCGACTGTCTTCTCTTTGTTGATCTGGACAAACCATTTTGTAACCCAAGAATTGAGGTGATCAATTACGAGTTGCATGCGGTAATTGGCTGTTGACACATACTCCTCGCTGCTCCACATCACAAGATCGTCAGCATACAATGCGGCTCTGACTCCCATTGGAAGGTTTTCACCAGGTCATTGATGAATATTGTGAAGAGGGTGGGAGAGACTACACCACCCTGAGGTACACCATGTCGTAGCAGGACTTTCTTTCTGCTCATCCCATTCAGCTGTACTGATGCCTTTCGGTTGTGAAGACATTGGCATATCCAGCTGTACATTTTTCCAGAAATATCACTGGTCCTGAGCTTTTGGAGGAGTCCATGCTTCCATACGTTATCAAATGCCTTCTGCAGATCAACAAACACTGTCATGGTATGCCTTTTCTGTTGGAACGCCTCCTCAATAGACAGATACGTTGTTTGATCCACAGTAGATCTACACTTTCTGAAGCCATTTTGTTCATCTTCTAAGAGATTGTCGCTTTCAAGATGTCGAAGAAGTCTCTGGTTGAGGATTCGTTCCATGGCTTAAACAGTGCAACTAGTCAGACTGATAGGTCGATAACTTGCCACTTTGGATTATTCTTACCTTTCTTCAGTACAGGGATCATGTTGGCCTCTCTCCAAGACTGGGGAACTTCTCCTGTGTACCAACTGTGGTTGAAAATCTCCAAAAACTTGTGCTTTCCAATAGTACCCAGATTCTTCAACATCTCATTGGTTATTCCATCTGGTCCAGGAGACTTCCTGTTTTTCAGAACTTTCAAGCTTTTCTCCAACTCGCTGATCAGAAGCTCATCCATTCCTGCGGCATGTATGTGTGTGTCTCCGTTCCCCTTTGCAGACTTCATTGCAGTTTTTTACGACTCACTGGCACATCTAGATTGCTTACTTTCTGAAACATACCAGCAAAGTGTTCAGCAGCAGCCTCTCCTGTTTTGATTTCACACTCCTCTTCAAGAGCTATGTTTGGTACTCTGGTGTTTTCATCGTTAAGCTGCTTCACAAGCCTACAGAGTTTGTTCGTATCTTTTTCAAGATTTAAGCTTGACGTTTTTTCTCTCCACGGTTCTCTGGTGGCTCTGATTTTGGCTTTCAGATATTTTGCCTTGGATTTTTGGAGTCTCACATGGTTGGCTTCTGTTGGGGCATTCTCTGCAATTTCCCTTGCGTTGAACATTTCTTCGTGTAACTTTTGCAGAGACGTACTCCAGTAAGGTCTGTAATTTTTCCTGGATCCCCTAGGAATGCATCTGCCAGAAGCAACGAGCAAAGCAGAATTAAGGTCTTTAACAACTTTATTGGTATTTTGGTTTTTGACATCAATGTCTTTTACCAATCTGTCACTCTCTTTCCCGGTCTGCTTTCTTATAGTTTCATCGAGGAGTCTGATTCCGGTAAATCTCAACATCCATGTTAATGGTAATGAAAACAGGGTGGTGATCTCTGCCTCCATGTTGTTCCCCAACAATGCGCAAAGATTCTTGATGTAGATTTTCTGTCGAAAATGCTAGATCTGGAGATGAGTAGAATGTAAGGGGGGGGGGGGGGGGCATCTGCCTTATTCAAGAGAATCAGCTTCTGCTCATCCATCCAATTTTCAATGTCCTCACCCCTCCTATCAGTAGAATGATAGCCCCATAACTGAGAATGACTGTTGAGGTCACCAGCAACGATAGTTGAATCTGTGTGAACTGGGATTTTTCTGAGATTCAATGGTTGATTATTAGGGCAGTAATAGTTGACAACAGTGATAGGACGTTTCTCTGGAATTATCTTGATTGTGACAATTTCAGGTCCGTCCATGTCTCTCTGAACTTCAATGGCGTTTAGGTTATTCCAGACCAGGGTTATGACTCCTCCTTTATGTCTTCCATCCCTGTCAGATCTGAAGCACTGAAATCCTGTTATACAGAATCTTCTGTTGGCATTCAGATGAGTTTCTTGGATACACGCGACATCTACGCCTTTCTCCCTGAGAATTTGGCTAAGCTCCATTTTCTTGTTAGAGACTCCTTCAGCATTCCATTGCAAGATAGTCAGCGGGTTGCTTACTTGTACATTAGGTTGGACAAACTTCTTCCTTTTTCTCCAAGGTCTACGAACTTTACCACCAGTAGCTTGGGTGGACCCATTCGAGGCTGGCGGGTCCGGTGCTGTACATGCCTGGCGGGAACTCACACGGCGAGCACCACGAAGGATATTTATAGTATTAACTGTCCTGAAAGATGACTTGTTTAGTGCTATGGTTGGCCACTCGCTCCAAATACCTGGCTTGGTGCCCAGACAAAGTGTTACACCCCTGCGCCCGACCCAAGATCAGAGATCTTAGATCTACTTTGAGGCCTGAAGGCTTTGGGTGGACCAAAGGAGACACTGGGTGGTGCCCATTGTGGACACCTCTACCAGCTGCCGCTGTTAGCTGCAGAGAATTAATCACGTGTGGATGCAAGGCGACGCCTAGTTGTTCAAAGAATTGCAAGTGCAGGAATGCAGGTCTCGCATGCAAAGCGTTGTGCCTTTGTCATGGCAGTTGTGAGACAATTTGACTTTGATCGACTCACTTTGAAACCACGCATGTAGTCTCAGTGTAATTGCCATGATTGGAATTACACAATTGAACATAAAACTGTTGGTTTAGACAGCACGTTTGTTTCTATTTTGGAAATAAGACTCCACCACAATTTTACATTTGGCATTGACCGTAGAGAGATTTGCATTATGCTAAACCGTGTTGTGCACATTTTCCAACCTCAGAATACAAATGTACCATTTAAATTAACATTTCCCGCATTTATTTATAATGGGAGGGGCCAAGAACGCAAATTATCCTTTTGAACAATGAACCCAGGAACAGCACTGACTAAGGTACAGCAGTACAAAAAACTGGCTTTGATACAGCATGTCATAGTAATTCTATGTAAAATATGAAAACAACACACAATTTGATCTTTGACCTTGCCCCGATGCGTGACCCTGACCATTAAAACTTAGCAGACCCATCTGAAAAGTTATGCATTGTACTATGGTACATCTGTGTCAAAACCTGTGCTTTTTGCAGCATGTTACACACATTCCCTTGGAAGAAATATAAAAAATCCGACATAATTTCACATTTGACATTGACCTCTGCATGACCTTGTCATTTAGACTTTGGCAGCCCACGCTAAAAATGTGTGTATTGTTCTCTAATATATCTGTGCCAAATTTGGTGCTTTGTTATAGTTTGTCACGGTCATCCCATTGAGAAAATATGAAAAAACGCATAATTTGACCTTTGACCTTGAGCTCTGTGTGACCTTGATGTTTAGACTTTGGCAGCCCACTCTAAAAATGTTTGTATTGTCCTCTAGTACATCTGCGCCAAATCTGGTGCTTTATTACAGTGTGTCACGGTCATTCCATTGGGAAAATGTGAAAAAACACATAATTTGACATTTGACATTGACCTCTACGTGACCTTGACCTTAAAATTTGGCTGCCCCCGGCAAAAAAGTTCGTATTTCCCACAAGTACATCTGTGACAAATTAAGTCATTTAAGTCAAAATAAATACATTTAAAATCTTAAAGAATGGTATGATTAGTGCCAAATTTAATAGTTATTTTCAACCGTCTTAGAGAAAGATTTATACTCAATTCAATAACACAATCAATTGGCATGTATAATTCTGTAACACCGTCAACTTGATCATTACTCCCATATACTACATAGCAAAATGGTAGAAGATGGACCTGAATGGCATTCCTTCTATCTATTTTATCATGGAGCTGGACGCATAAAGTGAAAGCTTAGTTCAATTATTCTCAGAATAGAGTGATTCACACCATGTGCAATTTCCTTGTGACAATTGCCATTGGTTTGTAGTGGTAGCTGGCGTAAGGATCCGTCGACCGGGAAATTGATGGTAGAAATTATATAATTTTTAGTACATAAGTTTGTATACGAAACTCTGCATTGACTGATTTGGAAATGGCTTTCACATTGGCTGATGGAACGTCCATCAGTAGAATCAAGATCAGTCGATAAGACTAAGATTTTGTTTGATGATCTACGTCAGTCAGCGATACACACCATTATAGTGCTCTTCTATATAATACACCATGCTGTTCAATACCTGGATTAAGCACATTGTATACCTTCGAGTCTGATTCTGGGCAAGTGAACACGTCTTGGATGTTATATATCGACATGATAGAAATACTACTTAGTCTAAACAGATCGACTAGAGAACATGCATCTCTCATTGGTACTTCATACATGACAAACACAACTACACCCCGGTGTATTATACAAAAGTGACTAGACTGATCACACATATTTATATCCAATATGTACATGGCGGATGTTATTTACACATTGATAAGAACACTGGTCATGGTAAATGATGCCAGGTATTCTCCAAATTGATGACGAAGAAACAAACAACGATCCGCTTAGAAGAACAAATGGTTTTACCCTCAAACAAACTGCAGTGAGTAAATATTGTCTTACCCAAGTGCATAGAAGCAACTTGAAAAGTTGCTTGAAACAACTAAGGGAATGGGTGAACCCAGTTTTATCCATGCCCGGCTATCTCTAGCTAAGCTCAAACCATCCATCGTCTGTGATGGGTTCGATCGAACCATGACACACCTGAATCTCAATTTCCTGAAAACTATACAAGTAAGCTGTTGAATATTTTGAATCTACGTTGATTGGGTGCCGCTACTGCCCAGGGCAGCAACAGCGCCCAGTCAAGTTAGTTTCAGAATGTTTATTAAATAGTAGAGACATAAAATCTGTGCAACTTGACGGACTATTCCATGTTTATGACGCATTATTTCTGTCAATTACAATTGTGGATTGTGAAACTGGATTTGTGACGTCAACCTATATGTGACATAATTTACTATGACGTAAATACTTGATCGCCATATTGGATTCCTCAAGTGACTGAAATAATGCTGGTATGGATTAGTCAGCCTGATCTTAATCAGTCGCACATACATAAAGATGGAGAAGATATCAAGGAAATTGCCAACATTTTAGACAAAAGCAGTACCTCTAATTGTATATAGGACATATGGGGTCAGTGGCATTTAAATACATTTTTCTGCTCCTTTTTATGTGTAGATGATCTTAATACCGAGTATTTCGGAGAAACCGCGTATAAGCAATTAGAGAATAGAAAGTCAGACATATAAATTTCACGAAGTGCAAAGGATTAACACTTGTACAGAAGCTAACAAAGACTTGTGTGTCAAACAAAGAAATATTTCTCAATGCTGACCGCAAGCTGTTTGGTCAGATGGTGTTAATAGACCTTTCTGGTCTTAGCTATGCCCCGCCCATCTCTAGCTAAGCTCCACCCACACCTCGCTCGTGTTTGGATCGATCGATTTCTGAACACCTTGACTATCTATTTCCAAAAAACTACACAGGTAAGCTGTTGAATATTTTGAAACTAATTTGGCTGGGTGCTGTTGCTGCCTAAGGCAGCAATAGCGCCCAGTCAAATTAGTTTCAAAATATTCAACAGCATGTTTATTAAATAGCAAAGAATTACAAAGACATACAATTCATACAACGTGTCGAACTGTTTGAGATTGGATGACGGTCTATATGGAACCCTTTGTGACGTAATGATTGTGACGTCATCATACACGCGCTGAGCTGATTATGACGTCATACGAGGTCAGATGATGGATAGAGACTCTGGAAAGGTGAATTGACAGCCACGGTTACTTGGTGTATTGGGCATGTGCAAAGCGCACCCTCCTGGACCACTACCACGGACAATTACTGTGCTGGTACAATAATGTGGCTGACTACAGGATAAAAGAAATGGAAACATCTGTCAATACCAGCATACAAAAAATTAACATCTTCACATACCTCATAGAAGACTGGAAATATTCGCAGCTGCATACAT
>CM067369.1:198808527-198817543 GCA_034401795.1 Chaetoderma sp. LZ-2023a
CGTTACATGCCACTTATTGCGCTAAATAAGGACTTCGAATAATAACAATCCGGACAGTAGGTAGAGATGAACTTGTCTTAGATGAAGAGCACTTGGTTTGTTTCGGTCGCACTATCACTCTATTTTAACACATGCCACTGCAATATGTTAGTCCCTAGGAACATTCTAGCATTAATGTGTTCCCAGGCCGTAAGCGGGTGTGAAACTGTGTCTAATTTCTTCGGTCATGTTAAGAAGTCAGCGTAGCTAGCATGGTCTGCATGTCCAACAGTTACTGATGTCTTTCTTACTCTATCATCAACACCGGAATGGTTCGATTCTAAACGTTTGGTGACAGAAAGCTTCATCGTGCTCAGGGATCTCGTATCATTGAGTAGATTCCACCAATGGCCCTTTCCATTTTTAGCTATGCCCCGCCCATCACTAGCTAAGCTCTACCCACACCTCGCCGTGTTGTGATTGATTGATCCTCGAATGCCCTAGCTATCAATTTCCTGAAAACTATACAGGGAAGCTGTTGAATATTTTGTAACTAATTTGACTGGGTGCTGTTGCTGCCTATGAATAACAGAATAGTTATTAAATAGTAAAAGCAAACAATTTGTACAACAACGCATAGACCGTCTTCAAATATGCGTTCGTGACGTACTTATCGACGGCTTTCATGACGTCATTCATTACGATGTTATTGTACACATCACGCAGTTTATTATGACGTCATATGATGTGTGGGTACTCTAGAAAGGTGAATTAACCCCTCTTGTGTTAACTTAGCTATTTAATGGGTCAAGACCACTAAAACGGTCTTTAGGAATGTTCATTTTTCATCCAAGAGAATATGATTTTTGAAAACTAACTGATCCAGTCACTCCATTGGTAAATTTTCAAAAATAGTCTTCTCTCAGCCGGCAAATAGACACTAGTTAAGAAAGAACTGGATTTTATTGCCCGTTTTCATGGTCAAGCCGGCCAAATACAGCACCTGTACTGGTATTGAGCAATGTCTATTTGCACGACAACAGAAAGTTATTTTTGGTCAATTTTATTGTAAAAAATTATTATTTTCTTGAAAAATCTTGACAATTAAAGTGTTAATTGATATAAGTAGAATTTTGACCGCTTTGAGGCGCTGTTGGCACAAGAGGGGTTAAAGCTACTTTGCTCCAACATCTTAGCAGAGCTGTTTATCAGGCAGGTTATGTGTGTTCGCAGGCTCTAGTCAATATGTAATAAACCGTAAATGATTGTTCATATTTTCAGAACATATGCTCGTTCGATGTATCATGATATGTATTATACTGTTAGGATCTGAGGAATTGTATTTGAATCCTGACATGTTGATATGTTAGCTACATATTCTTCAGTTAGTTTTGCACCATGTAATAAAGTGGCATTCGTGTCATTTTAATTTAAATGTTATAGCATGAGCAACGTTAGGTAAAGTAATAGACCTTTCCACTGTATCCATCCACCATATGACGTCATAATTAACTACGCGACGTGTAGAATGACACCATAATCAATGACGCCATTATGACGTTATTAATGGCGTAGATAAGTACGTCACGAACGCAGCTTTGCAGACGGACTATGCCTTGTTGTACGAATCGTATGGCTTTACTATTTATTAAATATGCTGTTGAATATTTTGAAACTAATTTGACTTGGCGCTGTTTCTGTCATAGGCAGCAACAGCGCCCAGTCAAATTAGTGACAAAATGATTAACAACTTACCTATGTAGTTTTAAGGGAAATTGATAGTTAGGGCATTCGGGGATCGATTAATCCCAACACGGTGAAGTGTATGTGGAGCTTAGCTAAAGGTGAGCGGGGCATAGTTAAAACTTTAAATGTCCATTGATGTAGATACTCTCATCTTGGGCCATTTACATCCAAGTATAACATGGGTTCTTTGAATAAAAAATGTGTATTCCTTTAATGAAAATCGTGTTTCTATCTTACATGAAAGCCGAGATTTCATGAAACAGTCAAATAACTATTCAGCGACCAGGCATTGGAGACATCTAAGATTCTTCTCATAGATGATGATACTTATGTTATGTAAGATTCTTTGACCAAAAATGTTGATTTTTAACAACACAATTGCCTTTGAATACTGGATAGAACACAGATATCGTAAAATACGTGTCTTCGTCTGGCAGCATATATAGTGATAACGATAATGACAAAATAGATTCCTTGTCTCAGAAGCTGAGATACTAGCTTTTCATGGAGACCATTTTGAAATTCAACATGGCGGCCAGATACCATGGTGATGGCTTCCTCCTCTTAAATGAATCTCTATATCTTAACGAACATGTGTGCCAAATTTCACACTGTTGCTAGAAAATGCAAAAAGATTCCCTTAACCGTTGTACGATTTTAGGAATCGCCGTTATTGGAAAATACGCCAAAATTTCAGTTTATATGCTGAACAGTGCCGGTTGTTCGAAAGTGCATTAGCTTTTATGTCTGGACCTAAATCCCCAATACTGCCTTAAACATGGTCTTAAATTTTAGCCCTGTTGTTCAAAGGTCTACCAGCTTTTAAGTTTGGACCTAAATCCGTACTATAGACATAAATTTTGTTACACATCCAGGAGTGTATATGTAATATGTATTAGATATAAGATTAGGCATTTAGATACTTGTATAGCTTACTAATTTAATTGTATAATATATATATATATATATATATATATATATATATATATATATATATATATATATATATATATATATATATATATATATATATATATATATATATATATATATATATATATATTATACAATTAAATTAGTAATATGTAATAGGGATCTTAAAGCCATATATTTAGCATATATGCTAAATATATGGCTTTAAGATCCCTATTACATAATATATGTATTATGTAATAGGGGTCTTAAAGCCATATATATATATATACATATATACATATATATATATATGTATATATATATATATATATATATATATATATATATATATATATATATATATATATATATATATATATATATATATATATATATATATATATATATATATATATATATATATATATATATATATATATATATATATATATATATATATATATATATATATATATATATATATTGACTGATTGATTTATTCCACAATAAGCCATAGGCCCTTGAGTGTACATTTAAACATTATATATATATATATACATATATATATATATATATGTATATATGTATATATATATATATATGGCTTTAAGACCCCTATTACATAATACATATATTATGTAATAGGGATCTTAAAGCCATATATTTAGCATATATGCTAAATATATGGCTTTAAGATCCCTATTACATAATATATGTATTATGTAATAGGGGTCTTAAAGCCATATATATATATATACATATATACATATATATATATATGTATATATATATATATATATATATATATATATATATATATATATATATATATATATATATATATATATATATATATATATATATATATATATATATATATATATATATATATATATATATATATATATATTTATATATATATATATTTATATATATATATATATATATATATATATATATATATATATATATATATATATATATATATATATATATATATATATATATATATATATATATATTGACTGATTGATTTATTCCACAATAAGCCATAGGCCCTTGAGTGTACATTTAAACATTATATATATATATATATATATATATATATATATATATATATATATATATATATATATATATATATATATATATATATATATATATATATATATATATATATATATATATATATATATATATATATATATATATATATATATATATATTTAGCACGGTATCATGCATTAAATAAGAAACACGAATTTAGCGTATCATGTTGAATATGTGACGGCATGCTCATACGTGTTCAACCCACCATGCCGTTTGCTTGTTTTTGGTTACAACACGAAACAAGTGGGTCGTTAAGTAGGTCTATCGGTCTGACTGACTATAGCCAGTCTGTCGGTAAATTTTTTTATATTTCTGGCAAAGCAGCCTAAGTCAGTACTAGGACTATTGTGAACAATTGTTTCTACATATCTCATTTATATGTTTCAGTTAACTTTGCTTAATGTCGGCTTTTTTAGCTATTTTAGTTTCAAGTTTATTACACTTAGGCTACAGCTGTAGCATAAGAGGTGTGCTTTACATTTATACAGTTGACGGTAGATATATATATACATTATACGTGACATAGAGATACATTATAAGTTATAATAGTTAAATATTATTTTATCGACAATATATTATTATTATTATGATTATTATTATTATTATTATTATTATTATTCCCACGTTTTAGAAAAACGTCGAGTATATTGTAATCGCCTCCGTCCGTCTGTCCATCTGTCCCTCCATCCGTCACGGTATTTCCTCCCAAGCCGTATGTATGGTGGAATTAAATCAAATTGGGTATGTGGGTTACCCATATAATTCCGCGTTGCAAGACGATATTTAGATTTGGCTCCGCTATTGGACGGAATTGGTTGGAAATTCAACCAAATTTAGTATGTCAGTTACCCATATCAATGTGGAGTTGATGAGCACATTTACATTTGGCTCCGCCCACAGGGGATGGGGGCTCAAAACGTCAAGATATTGATTGTAATGCAACTCAACCAAATTTCATATCTGAGTTACTCCTATGATTGCGGAGTACAAGAGGCCATTTAGATTCGCCTCCGCCTCCAGGGGCGGGAGAGGGGTCAAAAAGTCAGATTTTAACCTGCGAATTTGGTTGTAATGCATCGCCTCCCGAAACCTCGGAATTCAACCCAATTTGGTATGTGACTTACCCATATCAATGTGGAGTACATGAGAACATTTACATTTGGCCCACCCCAGGGATGGGTGGGGTGGGCGTCAAAGTATCAAAAATTGATTGTAATGCAACTCCTCTGACACTGTTGGACGGAATTCAACCAAATTCCCCCCCCCCCACCCCAGAGCTGGGGGATGGGGTCAAAATGTCGTGAAATTGATTGTAATGCTACTCATATGACACTGTTGGACGGAATGCAACCAAATTTGGTATGTGAGTTACCCATATGAGTGTGGAGTGCAAAAGCACGTTTACATTTGGCTCCGCCCCTGGGGGTGGGTTTGGGGGAGGGGAAGGTGTCAAAAGCTCAAAGTGGTGAACGTGGGGATTTGTGATGGTGCGTCATCGACAGATTAATCTAGTTATTATTATTATTATTATTATTATTATTATTATTATTATTATTATTATTATTATTATTATTATTATTATTACAGGATTGGCAATGAGCTAAAACAAGCAACAGAGTAGAGTTGTTGTTGTTGTTGTTGTTGTTGTTGTAGTAGTAGTAGTAGTAGTAGTAGTAGTAGTAGTAGTAGTAGTAGCAGTAGTAGTAGTAGTAGTAGTAGTAGTAGTAGTAGTAGTAGTAGTAGTAGTAGTAGTAGTAGTAGTAGTAGTAGTAGTAGTAGTAGTAGCATAGCAATTCAAATGTTGTTGTTGTTGTTGTTGTTGTTGTTGTTGTTGTTGCTGCTGTTGTTGTTGAGCCCTCGTCAGATTTGAGGGCCCAATTACAACTTATGTATTACTTCCATGATCCCATATAACAGTATAAATTGCTGCACGGGCCTCTATTTCAAATTCGGAACCTAAAAATTATATTAATTTATATGGAATTGGATCATCATGTGTTAAGATTTATTTCGTTTCTTTACATATAGACACATAATTTAAGCTTATAAAATAATATAATTTTAACAATTTTATTTTCAAGCATTCTGGTGTGAATATGCACCTTTAAATGTTATTAAAAACTTATAGTTATACTATTTGAAAATAACTATATTTTCAGTTTAAATACTTGTATTTTTTATGAATATTAAACATAGAATAATCTTAATCTTAGGCCTACATAAATTGTATTTGTAGATAAAAAATTTGGGAGCCTCATCTCGACCATTATCCATAGTTTGCACACAGGCCCGCACCTTCCTAAAACCGCCGCTGCTTTTTACATGATTGTGTTTAAATCAATTTGAAAGATTACGCATGCATTTATACATAGAAAGGATTTCCTCCGCATGAGAGAGATAGGGGGCGGGGGTGGGAGGGGAGCAGGGGGGGGGGGGAGAGAGGGAGAGATCTGGCAATTCTCCAGGGTATTTCTGGTCCGGGTGGGAGGTGGGGGCGCGTTAAAAGTAACAATTCAATTCAATTCAATTTATTTACACCCAGGCCACAATGTGGCATATGGGGTCCATTAGTACATACATTTACACGGTCAATGGCGATTACATGGAATGTTGATAATTATTATTATTATTATTATTATTATTATTATTATTATTACATGTATTATTATTATTATTATTATTATTATTATTATTATTATTATTATTATTATTATTATTATTATTATTATTAGTATTATTATTAGTATTATTTCAACATAATATAAGTACCTAGGTAATCAAAACTCCCTCCCGTTAGCCAATCTGAGTAATGCAATTAAATAGTGATTTGCATATACCCGTGATGTACATATAGGTGTTATGAAAAGAAAAGTTTGTTTATGGCAAATATGATGAGTGCGTTCGGCCGGTCAGTCCAGTAGCGAAGCGTTCAAATTCCTCCAGACGAAATTCGAAAGGTATGGAGGAAATTGGAGGTCACCACTCCCAGAACATATTTAGAATTTGTAGTCTGTGCACATTAAACATAGTAAATTCCAGTAAATTGGGTTTACGACGGTAGCAATGAGATGCAGGACAGACTGTGGTGGTAGTAGTGGCAGCAGTAGTCGCAGTGACAGTGACAATGGCAAGAGCAGCAACAGTAGCAGTAGCAGTAGATGTAACAGTAGAGGCAGTAGTAGTAGTAGTAGTAGTAGTAGTAGTAGTAGTAGTAGTAGTAGTAGTAGTAGTAGTAGTAGTAGTAGTAGTAGTAGTAGTAGTAGTAGTAGTAGTAGTAGTTGTAGTAGTAGTAGTAGTAGTAGTAGTAGTAGTAGTAGTAGTAGTAGTAGTAGTAGTAGTAGTAGTAGTAGTAGTAGTAGTAGTAGTAGTAGTAGTAGTAGTGGTAGTAGTGTAGTAGTAGTAGTAGTAGTAGTAGTAGTAGTAGTAGTAGTAGTAGTAGTAGTAGTAGTAGTAGTAGTAGTAGTGGTAGTAGTAGTAGTAGTAGTAGTAGTAGTAGTAGTAGTAGTAGTAGTAGTAGTAGTAGTAGTAGTAGTAGTAGTAGTAGTAGTTGCTGCTGCTGCTGCTTCTGCTGCTGCTGCTGCTGCTGCTGCCACTATCATTTACTGTTGTTGTTGGTTTGGGAGGTGCAGTTATGCAAATGAAATGGGTTTTGTGTTACAATAATCGTACACAGAACGCAGTGGGGGAGGCAAGCAGGCAATGAAAAAATGACAAGTTCATGATAATGAAACAGTCATCTAAAATATTAAATTTCAAAATAGTTCTTATCAGAGTTTTTTAAGTTCGCACATTAGCCATTAATACAAGCAAATGGAATTGTAGTAAAATCTGATTTCATCACACGTTTGCTGTAGATAATTTTTAATGGTTTTTTGTCTGATCTCATGAGAGAATATTGTAATTCTTTAGCACACGATTGAGTTTGGATTCGTGAAACAATGAAAACATTTAGAGACATAGCATTGTTTCAAGAATTGTGTCGAATCATTTTATTTTTAAAAGACAATGTTATACCTTTCAGTTTAACAATAACGTGTTCGTTATTTTCATTCTCAACCATCTTGGTCGAATACACTTTCGGGTCCGCTACAAACGAATTCAGTGATTTTAACCTTTTTAGGGACCTCGTCAGTAAATTTGTCTAAACGATTATGATAAGTTGGAATAATGTCAGGAATATGGGAGTCCTGAAAAAATACTAATCTGTCCATGTTCTTCTTGGAAATATTACTCAATATATTTTTTGTGCCTCATCAGTGCTAACGCTATTAGGAAATCCTCAAGATGTCTGTTTACATTTTAGAAATTTGAAATATACTCTGTAAATAATTTATTTATATTTTTAGGGAAATACCAGATTTCATGAAAAGCCACAATCTGGTAACCCATTTCAATGGCGTTATTAATTTCTACAGTTGCCCAAACTCCAGTCAAAGCACGTTACTTATCAAAATGCTTGCATTCTCTTTTGTTGGTTCTTAGTTACACAACTCTTACACAGCATGAAAACCAATTTCTTTTCACATTTCATGGGGAGACATGGTAGATAAAGTGTTTTCGGTAGAAGACTTTCGCATTTAATTATCCCAAAATGGTCATGTACTCAAGCGAATGGCTTAAAAATTTTAGTCAGGGATTTCAGGATAGTCTAATGGATAACGCCGAACATACATAAGGATATAATGAACAGATATCTGCAAAGCAGATTTTCTCATTATCTTTATTTTAATGATATAATTTCAAGACATTGGTTCTACCACCATAAAGTGCACCTCGTGCAATTAAAAGGGCGTGAAAGTTTAAATCAGAAATGAAATTTGCAACTTCAGGTTTTGTGCTAATGATTTTTTCGCAAACATTTCTTCCATAGATAAATTCGATTTAAAGGGGTTCCTGTTAAATGTCTTCCGAGCAGAAAACATGTCAGACATCCTTTCCAACATCTGTGTAAAGACATCAGATGTCTGTTGGCAAAACCAATCTACAAATTTTCTCAAAATTTCCACTTCACCCCATTTAAAGCATGTTTAATTTTAACACAACGTGCTTTCTTTTCGAATTCAATCCATTGACACGTCAAATATTAGCGGTTTTGGCATAAAACTGTGAGGTGGTACAATTGCAATTTATAGTCTTTTAGAAACGGCTCTCTGAGAATTTTATTACACAAAGATGCTAATGAAATGGCATTAACACACTGTGATATCCCCATTTCTTGCAACATAATTGAATTAAACTTAACGCAACAGAGTCTTAAAAGCTCACG